>APFE030985040.1:0-23700 GCA_000404065.3 Pinus taeda
AATAAGAGCCCCACAATCAAACTAAGTGTAGTAGTAGTAGTTAAGCATTCACTCAACAAACGAGACTTAGGAATTTTAAACATCTTTTTCTATTAAACAAGGGGTAAGCTCTCACTCACAATAGGAGATATAAGAATTTAGCTCCTCTTCAAGACAAATGCTCCTAGACTTTGCTTTGACATTCTCAACCTACAATCACGAGCACACTAAAGGTGCACTAGAGGGACTTCAATAGCAAGCCAGCACCATTGTCACCCCCTCATCGTCGACTATCAAACACAAGCATTCTTGGCATCATCGAACTCCAACCCTGGACTTATTCACTTGGCCTTCTACATGATCCGACTATATACATGTTTATGAGGCTATTCTATTATTGTATCCTATTTTACTTTTATAGATTTAGCTTTGGCATTTTCTATGTGTTGTGTTTACACTCCCGCATTCTACTTGTATTGGTCGTATCCTTTAGTCCCACTAACCTATTTCTGATCATTAGTTGGACATTAATAAAATTATCTTATCTTACTTGGAGTGACTTGCTCACAAGTTCTTCCATTTAAAATTTTCCCAAGTACAAGTTGGAGAGAGCAAACCTTTATATAGGTTTAAAATCAAGATAAATATTTGGGTTGATGACAGTAGTAGGTCTAAGTATGTGTAGCAAGGATTTGAGGCCAAAGGATCAAGGTCCCTGCACATCCTTGGCAGAATAAGCATTTTGATCTCTCCACTTTTCATTCTAACCTTAATTTGGTCCCACGTCAACCCTCTATCCACTGGCAAATGGAGATATATTCGGTGTACTATTTCCCAGATCCCTTGCAAGGTGTGAATATTTGGTCATTTCCCTAAACAAGACAAGTATTACTCCTTCCACAAAATCTCTAACATTGTTGTCACATTTGTGGTCTACAGACTCTCTGACAACAGGCTCTAATTCTCCGAGAGGGGGCATGATGGTTGACTTTGTTTGGCCTGACAATTACTTGAAATTTGGTGCCCTCCCCAAAGTCTTCACCTCCTTTTCCTCTACAGTCTACCCTCCTCTCCCACATTTGATATCTTTTTTGTCGATGAAAGCCCTACTCTCTCCCCAATTTACCTTGGAAGTTGTCAACACCATACTTTCTATTGTCTGCCCTGCCCTTACCTATCTAATTTTTTTGGACTAGAGCTCCCCCTATTTACCTCAAATTGGTTTTCTGAGTGGTTTGATAACTTTGGACATGTTTAGCGATAGCAGTTTTCCTTCTAGACCTATCCCTTCGACAACCCCTATGAATAGTGACCACCCAACAATCCACGAGAAGTGTATTAAGAGGAAAATGGAGGAGCCCAGCTTGACTCTAGGTAAGGACGTACAAAAACACGATATTCATAAGATCAAGAAATCTGCCATTGTAGACAAATTTGCTTGTAAGAGGATATCCTTCGGAATCTTCAAAAAATGGGCAAAGACAAAATTCTTTTTGCTACTAGGATATACGCCACATTGCATGACACTAGCCAAAGGATGGATGGGATGGATTGCAAACTCAAGGGAGGATGCCTAAAAAAATTCTACAGGGATGATGGCATAGGGGATCACAAGCCCTATTTGTAAAGAAATGGTCAATGGATTTAGCCACCCACTCAAAAAAGTTGGCTATCATTCTAATTTAGGTTCGACTCCCTAGCTTACAACTAATTTTTTGGTCCGAAGACATCTTCCAAGATATCGGGAACACTCTAGGCTTTTTTTATGAACCAAACCTCTCTTTCTAGCAGACAAGATATATGGGTATGGCTCGTATACTAGTACACCTAATTCTTTCCTTGGGCCTGCCTTACTCAAGGCTCTATAAACTCTAGGCATCTGGCCCACTGGCAAAGCCTGGACTATGAAGGTATTGCTTACAAATCAAAACAATGTCACACTCATAAACACCTGGGAAAAGATTCCCCCTTAGGAAATCCAAGCGGAAATGGGTCCAAAAGGATGTTTTATTCTTTGTTGCCCCCCACACTCCACACAAGCTACATAATCTCCAAAGCCTGTGCTTCCTAGTTCTCATGGAACAGAACAAAAGTTTCTCCTGACTTCTGTGGTGTATATTCATCGCCGCAAGGTGCATCCAACCGATTCAGACGCTCACAAGGAGGACATGCCCTTGGTGCCACTGGCTTCTTCGGAGGGGCTTCCCTCCATAGATATGAAATACTCCATCTCACCTTCCCAACCCACTCCTATTTCTTGTTTTGTTGCTCCTTATAGTTTTTAGGTTTCTGTGGATGGGATTATTGACTAATGGAGGAATATCCATAGATTTGAGTGTTTCAGTCGACGTTATGGAACCACCAGTCAGGTCGCGAGGAAAGATGAAGAGCATATAGAGAAATAAATAATTAGTCCAAGCAAAATATGAGATGCATTGTTCAAAACCCTAAAACAATTAACCTAAAATAAGCAAACGTTGTTAAGTTGGCACGATGTTTGAGTTTGTGATTTATGCTAATATATTTTGGAATGATGTGTTTATCTCTGCATGTTTTCAAGCATTTGAGATCAGTTGCTTGTTAAATTTCTGTTTTCCCACCCCGGTTTTCAGTTTCCCCTTGTTTCTCCCATGTAGTTAAATGCCCTTTCCCATAACCATACATTCAACAAGCTGGAAAAAATAAATTTTGCTGAAAACACAAATTCTGGAAAATTTACAGAATGCTGGAAATTGCAGAAATAAAAAATCAGCAGTAATAAACAACCATTAAAACACATTAAAACACTGATATTTTTGGTCAACGTGACCCTGGAAAAACCCCCTACAACTCTTGGGGAAAACCAGTTTGAGAGCTCTTCTTTATTTCTGAAAATGTCTTTTTACAGCAAGAAAATTTCAGCAAAAATTACAACGATTATTTATTTATTTATTTATTTATTTATTTTTTTTCAGCAAGCAAACTTATTCGTTTTCAGCCCAACGGACCACCTGGAAACTTATCAGTTTTCAGCAAAAAATCAACTTTTTCTGCTTGTTCTTGCTGATGTTCTGCTTGTCTTTCTGCTGTTCTGATTTTGCTGAAGAGCTGCCTGGTATGTGTGCCAAACTGCTGCCTCTTTCTCCTTCTTGTCTAGAAATCTCCCTTGCTCTCTTGCTCTCATTCTCCCAATCTGCTCATGAAAGAATGAATTGATCTTTTCCTCCTTTTCCTCCTTTAATATAACTCCAAGTGACTTTTGGGTGATCCAAGTGACTTTTGGGTGATCCCTAAATCCAATGGATGAAATAGATTTAGATCAATGGCTGAGATTAAATGCACATTTAAATCTCACTTTCTATTTTTTAATTCACCCACTTTAATAAAGACCTACTTAGTCATTTATTTCCAAAGTCACATTTTCCTTTCTAATTTTTCATTGACTTTATAAAAGTCACTTTAAAATTAGACTTAGTAACTTTATCACTTAAAGTCACTTTTAAATTAGATTTTAACTTTATAAAAATTATAAAGTCACTTTAGGAGAAAAATTAAAATCTTTTGGACTTTTTTCCCTAGGCCAAAGATCAAAGCCTAAGGGAACCACCTGTCCTCCGGTACCAAATTTCAACATTCTTGAATGAGACTATCAGCGTGCTCACTGAGGAGTTCCAAATATATCATCAAAAAAGCACACCGTACCATCCGCAAGCAAATGGGACTGTTGAAGCTTTCAAAAAAATCTTGGAGACTGCGTTGAAAAAATTATGTAATGCATAGTGGAATGATTGGGATTTGTGCATACCTGTCGTGCTATGGGCATATCGAACAACGTGTAAGAAGTTGACGAGTCAGACGCCTTTTCGGTTAGTCTATGGAAAAGAAGCCGTCATGCCAATGGAATACACTGTACCCAGTTTGCACATAGCAGCAACAACAAGCATGGCAGACCGCACGGCTTTGGAAGAGAGGATCACACAATTGGAAGAACTGGAGGAGGAACAATTTCTGGCAGGATTCCATCAGCAGGTACAGAAGCAGCGGGAAAAAGCTTTGCATGATTGCCATATCAAGATATGCACGTTCAAAGAAAACGATCTAGCCTTACTCTATGACAGCAAGTTCGAGAAATTCCCTGGAAAGCCCCGAATGCAATGGTTGGGGCCCTATGTAGTACAAGAAGTCACAGATGGGGGCGCAGTCCAGCTTGCCAAGCTGAATGTAGAACATTTCCCAAGCAAAGTAAATGGCAGTTGCCTGAAGCTCTACACGAGTGGGCCGATAGCATGACTAACCAACCGAAGGATAGTCTCACTGCTCCAGGTAGTTGAAAGAGAGCACGAGACATTAAAGCAGTCTATGTAGAAGCTGTGCGACAATCAAGGGGCGCGTAGAATTGGTATGTCACCTGGGTCACGATTGCATAGAAGGGGCTGCACTATTGTGTGGACAAGTAGAAATGTGACCATTGCTGACACTATTCATGACAAGATGTTTGAGTTATGGCAAAATGGAGCGGCCGATGGGCAATTAAGAGATGTGGTACGAGCCAGATCTAGAATGATCTACCGCAATCTTAACATTACGGCACAAAAAAAGGAGGGAACCAACGAATTTGAATTTCAAAATGCTTATAAATCACATAGGGGCATCTGCTAAATGATCTACGATTTTGAGGAAAGTAACTATTGTGCCTCCCTGCCGAAATGGAATTGTTCATTATTTACGCTCAAGGAGTAAGCCCACGGGTTGTGATATGGCCAATGGTGATACAAGACTTTCTAGATAGTATGATGTGGCCAGTCGCGGGCACCGCGCAGAGTTCAGCACCAACGGTAGGGGATGTGCCGGAAATTCTTAGACACGAAGCAGAACTGGTCCGGATGCGACTGCCTAACCCATGGGTTTGCCGGAAAACCATCAAAGATAAAGGAAATCCTGTAAATGTGGAGCCCAATGATGGAATTATAGTTAATAGTTCACCTCTTACACACCTTGAATATTGGGATCTTGTGGATAGCAGTAATTGTCTTGCAAAATTGCAACACAGGCTGCAGAAGACAGTGCGTATAGGCGACCAGAAATTGGAGACTTGTTGCGTTGGCACGAAGAAATCCCATACGTGGCACTGCAGCTAGAGCTAAAATCCTATGAGGGGGCGCTCTGTTTTAACCGAGCCGAGCAGAATGAGCATCATCGGTTGCGCAAATTAGTGAAGGCAATGGAGCAGGAGCTAGCAGAAGAGTTGCAGGAGACAAAGTGGGAGCAACAACACGAAGTGTGTCACTCATAGGGATGGTGGACCGCAAAGCCTAGGCAGTGGGTATTGCCACATCGACGACTGACTAGGGACGAGTCACAATGATTGTGTTGGGGGCCTGTTGGGTATCGGAGGCCCTGCGTAATGGTTTTGGGGCTTAAAGCCTAGAAGTTAGGGAAATAATATTGTAAAGCTCTGACATGCGGGGAGTGCGAAATGTAAAAGGTCGAGTCAAGTGGTTGTCCGCCCAAAAATAATATAGAATAATAAAAAGTAAGTCAGTCTACCCATGGTCTGTGGACCATGACAATGTATAAATAGAGCAAAGCTCTAAGGGTAGAAGGCATATTTTTGTTCTGGATTCGATCTGATGTATTAGGGGTTGGTGAAAGTAATCAGAGTTCTGTGTCTGTAAGTTCAAGTTAAGGGTATTAGTGGGTAGATATAAACTCTGCAGCTATGTGTGCAGAGGCCTGATAGAGTTTGCAGTTGTGTGTGTGGACCCATGTAGCTATGTGCACAAGGCATAAAGAAGGTTGTACTGGAAAGAAGATATTAATAAAGATAAGTTGTTTATGAAATATCGCGGATTTGTTGTATTCTAGTTTATACATCTGTTATATGAATTTATATCTTTTTGTACTTGCGCACATTGGGTTTTATGGTTAAATGTTTGCTTAAAGACTGTACAAGAAGATCAGATCTGTAATAAGTTCATTAAATAAAGAAGTACACCCACGCGGAAGCCCGATACAAGTATAGAGTGGCGCGAGGCCACAAAATGGTTCTCGACCCCTCCAGACCACATCAGATCATCCCAAGGGTGCAGAAACTTGGTTCCAGCACCCTTCCCTGTTACCTCGGGTGAGACCTCAGTCCGCGCTCCGCGGGCTATTGCCAAAAGGGCCGGTAGCTGTGGGATTTGTTTGGCTAATAACTCTTTCGAACCTAGGTCAGGGTCCAATAAGCCAACATTTGTGACAGAATTCGCGGTCAACACCTTGGTCAACTATAGCGAAGCAGAGCGACACTTCTTCAAGGGACTGCGAGGTAAGTTTGTAAGGTCTTTGAATACTTAGATTAATATGCTCTTGTGCGAAAAGCGGGTTATGAAATTACCTTGATGTTTGGAGCTACGCGAAGTGGAAAGATCTTCAGGGATAGAGGAAGAATAGGCCCTGAATAGAACCTGTTGATTGAACCTCCTCTGAGTGACGACGAAGAAGAAGCACATGCTTCACCACAGAGCATTGTCCAGTTAATAAGGCGAGGGTTCCTGCGAATACCCCATCCACCCACACCACCTCCACAACATACACCTTCGCCTACACCTTCACCTAGACGCCACCACTTCCGCCTCCATTCAATATGGTGAATACAATGAAGTTGCCCGTTTTCAAGGGAGTGGGAAATGAGGATTTGAACCAATTTTGGTTCGTTGTGAAGGCTGTATGGGAAGCTCAGGGTATTACAAATAATCAAATGAAGAAAGCAATGTTGGTTGCTGCTTTTCAGGTCGCGCGCTAACATGGTACATTAAGTACTACATTGATAACCTGATAGCTGCTTTGGTAGGTATTCAGACTACGCTGAATAAGGATTTCATTAGGCCCAAGTCTAAAGTGCAATCAACCATTGGATTCAAGGAATCATGATGAGGCCTGACAAGACACCCTAGGAGCTAGATCAGATATTGAAATGCAAGATCTGCGAAGCTAACATGAATCTTATAGATGGGCAGCACCGCAAATGGTTTGTGGCTTCTCTCTTGCCTCATCTAAGGGTTACTTTATCGCAGCAAAATATTGGGACCCAGGCGGAAGCCCTGGAGATTTCAATGAGATTGCATGAGATGCCTATTGAAGATGCTACTTTGGGAGTTCAACAGAGTTGCAGAACCTTTACCTAGAGTTTCAAAGTCTAAAGAAGGATAGAGCAGTTCGTCCAGAGGTGCATAAAGAAGTTTGGTGTTGAAATGTAAATGTAAAGGGCATGATAAAGATCATTACCTTGTCTTCACATATTATGTTACAGGAGGAGGGCTGATGCCTTTGAGGCCAGAAGCTCAAGCAGGACCAAGTAGAGGGCATGCGCTATGGTGTGCTATCTGTTGGGTAGCTGGAAAACATGTGACAGACAATTGTCACTTGCTGCATAAATTTGTACAGACACTGCATTAACTCTTATGCAACTTCTGTAAGTCAGTGGGTCATGATGAGTGTAATTACCGCAACTATGAGTTAATGATGGATAAAATGCTCGCATATCGAGTGCAGGCAGAAACTCGACCTCCGGATCAAGGCACTAGTGATCCAGATTTAAACAGGAACGCAACAAATTACAGATATGACCATAAATACAGAGATGCAATAGATATAACACTTCATTTCATTGATGTAAAGTATTGAAATATGCTTACAAACAAAAATGGAAATAAACTAGCTCGGGTGATGGTAGCTTATCTCTGAGAAGAGATGTGGCGGTTACATGCCTCTGAACTATGTTACAATGAGACTTGAAGGCCTATTTATTGTTGAGCAACAATGGAAAGCCCTAAAAATCTAAAAACCTAACCCTAGGAGATGAAGCGCCAAACTATGGGCCCCATTTGGGTAAATTGGTAAATCAACTTCTAGGGGTCGCAACTTTGACATACAATCTCCGTTTGACGCACACAATACCTTGTTAGAAAGATCTATCCAAGGACTAAAAATTTTGAGTGAGAAACATTAGACAATGGATCCATGTTATTCCCAGTTTTCTCAAAAAACGTCATTTAGGGCCTCAAAAATAGCCCCGAAAGTTGAGGACCCGAAAAACTGCCAAAAATAGTAAATTGTGCTAGAAATAAGGAAACTGAAAAACTAAAAGAGACAGCTGTGGGGGTCCAAGTGGGATAGGCGGGTGGCCACCAAAATCCACCTAGATCATTCATCCCCCCTTAGGAAGCAATGGTCCCCATTGCATTGAGTCCCTCCATGAGATGAGGAAACTTCTGCTAAACTTGGTCCCTGGTGAGATGTTATGCAATCTTTGATGTGTCCAATAATGGTGGGAAGCATGGTCGAGGGCGGTCCACATTGAACACTTGGTGCAAGCGAAGGAATGGGGGAATGTTTTACTCCAAAGCATTGTTTCCCACAGCCTTGATAATATTGTAAGGACCATATCAAAGTGGTCTGAGCTTCTGATGGGCTCTTGTAAAGCATTCTTTCTACAGATGCAACCATACTTTGTCACCCACTTGAAACTTGTGTGGCATTTGATGTTGATCATGTCGCTGCTTGTACTTGGCATTTTCAACAATGGAGTGGTGATAGACCAGCCCGTTGGGTAGAGATGCTCTGGAAGTCAGATCGGATGAATACTTGACCTGACAGTGCAACAGTACCCCTGTGGGTGAGGAGATTATGTCCCTGTCTTCTTTCATGACCGTATCCATCTTCTTCTGCTACATGGACGAACCCTTCCCAGGGGCCATGGATGTGGCTACGATCTTCCCCTTACTTTGGGTGGGAGCCAGACAAAAAATGAATTTCCTAGTCTGGGAGATGATCTTGCTACATTTCTTAGCAAAGATCAAAGAGGTGGCAGTAGGTGGGGATACTTCCAATATCCTGTATAATGAATTACCCAAAGAAATAATAACAGCACGAGGCCTTGACTCATACACAACATGTTGCCTCCAAAAGTATGGTTGACGTAATAATACATCACAAACATGAAGAGGTGCAACATCACACAATACCTCATCTGTGAAGGGCTTGATGCTATAGGGAATGCGACACCACTGGCGGACTCGGAGATCTCGTCCTTGGTGAAGCCACTCGATACTGTATGGCTGCAGGTGTGGGGTAGTCGGTAGGCCCAACGACTTCATGACCTCTACTGAAATGAGGTTCTTTTGGTTGCCACTATCAACAATGAATTGCAGCAGCCAACCCTTCACCCACATTTGTGAGTGGAAAAGGCACTCCCCCTCTTATGGATCTTCGAGTTCATTCTTTTGGATCTTGGCAGTGGCAACAATGGTGCTAGTCTTTGCATCATGATTTTCTTCCCTTTGCCATTCCCCTCGTCGGGTTTTGACTTAGGGTCAGAATATGCATCTGATTCTGAAGCCTTCAACTTGGCCACCAGCGACTGCTTGGTCCGACACTCACTTGTGTTATGAGTGGGGCTCTTATGGAACTCACAGCATTTTCCTGTGTCCTTCTTTGACTTCGTGATGTTGTTCTTTTCTTGCGGCTTCGACGGGTTGTCTTGGGTCACCCTGCCTTGTCTTTGTCCTTTGTTCTTTGGATTCACAGATCCAAAGTCTCGCTTGTTTTGTTTAAACTTCTGCTCAATCTTGATAGTGTATCGGTACGTCTTGCCGAGTGAGGAGATGTTCAGGAAATCAATCTCGTCTTGGATGTACCTGTGTAGGCAGCCGTGGTATTTGAGTACCAAATGCAGCTCAGAATCCTTGATACCCAACTTTATGCGAAGGGTATGAAAAATATTTGTGAACTCTAGCACATCTTGGTCCCTTCCATTCCGTAGCGTGGTCCACTTTATGTATTTGTCCTCATAGCTCTTGATAGGGTAGTACTGCTCCTTGATGGCATCCCGGAATGAACTCCAAGTGGGTGCGGCTAAAAATAGTGAGCCCGTACTTTCATCCTTTTGCTCGCAGTAGGTTTCCCACCAGTCCTTGAAGTGGGAGGCTGCTTTCAAAAGTGATATTTTCCCTACTGGAAAAATCATGAACACAAAAGTAACCATCTAGTAGATTTAACCATTTATCTATGGCATCTATGTCTATCTGACCCTTGAATATGGGGATTTCAAAGTTAACTTGTACCTTAAAGGGTGTTACATTTCCAGCGTAGCTGTTGGAAGCAGATGCGTCGCCCCTGGGTAGCTACTGAAGGATCTGGGCAAAGTTTTCCATCATTGTATTCCTTTGTCGCTCGAGGGCTTCTTGGAGAAAGATTTTGATATGATCTCCTACCCGCCTTATTTCTTTTCATCCGCCATGGGAGGCTGCTGGGATTTGCGAGGCTGGTCTTGCAATGGTTTGACCAGTTCAAGCTCTAACTCATATCCCGACCTCGTTGGGGACATGTAAAGAAAAACAAAGAAAGAGCAGACCGCTCTGATACCACTAATCCAGATTTAAACAGGAACGCAACAAATTACAAATATGACCATAAATACAGAGATGCAACAGAAATAACACTTCATTTTTTTGATGTAAAGTACTGAAATATGCTTACAAACATAAATGGAAATAAACTAGCTTGGGCAATGATAGCTTATCTCTGAGAAGAGATGTGGCAGTTACATGCCTCTAAACTATGTTACAATGAGTCTCGAAGGCATGTTTATTGTTGAGAAATAATGTAAAATCCTAGACATCCAAAAACCTAACCCTAGGAGATGAAGTGCCAAACTATGGGCCCTGTTTGGGTAAATTGGTACATCAGCTTCCCGGGGTCGTAACTTTGGCATACGATCTTCGTTTGATGTGCACAATACCTTGTTAGAAAGATCTATCTGACGACTACAACTTTTGAGTGAGAAAAATGGTCCATATATCCATGTTGCTCCTAGTTTTTCCAAAAAACATCGTTTAGGGCCTCAAAATGGCTCTAGAAGTTGAGGACCCGAAAAACTGACAAAAATAGTAAATTGTGCTAAAAATAAGGAAACTAAAAAACAAAAAGAGACAGTTGTGGGGTTCAAAGTGGGATAGGTGGGTGGCCACCAACATCCACCTGGATCAGCTAGGGGAGTGCAAGGAGGATATCAGGGATGCAGACGAGGTTGAGGTGGAGGGGGACATGGTAGAGGACGGGGAGATGTTATTTGCTACAATTGTGGGGGACTAGGACATTACGCGCGAGAATGTACGAACCCGACACGCCTATCGTGTCGATTCTATACTCAGTTTGACCACATGATAGAAGATGGGGTGAATCTGACAGCTGATGGACATATTACATGGGACAATCAAAGTTCCTATACATCAGATTCAGATGAGTACTTGGAACACTGGCACAATCGATTACACGAAGTGTCTATGCTGTGCTGTAACATGATGACTAAATCACGATGTTGTGTATCCACGGAGGTAAGAAGTTTGCCTTATTATGATGGTTTAACTGATGTTGATAATTTTTTTGATTCATTTGAAAGGGAAGTGCCAGAAAAGCATCGCTCCCAGGGTTTGGATTTGGTGTTGCACGCTACGCCTGCAAGATGGTGGGGTATGCACAAAGACAGTTTTGATGACTGGAGCATGTACAGAAAGATGATGAGATTGTGGTTTGGTTGCCCAAAAGTTTGGTTAACAAAGAAATATGATGGGAGGAATGATTCAGGCGATCACTTGGCAAAATGGACTAAAGTTTATGGAGCAGAGCCACAACCAAAGTGGGTGCATTTGTTCTGTCATACTTTGGATGTAGTACCAATGAATTGGTACTTGGAGATAGAGCTCCATCATGGCACTGAAGAATAGGATGTTTTGTGACAACGATTCTTGATGACATTCAGATTTGAGGATGGATTTGAATGTATTGATGAGGCATTACAGTAGGTCAAGGCAACAATCTTCAGAATACCGTAGGATCCTTTAGATTTGATTCAATCAGAGTAGACCACCCAGCTGTGCCATATGATGGAGTGCTACAATGTGACCATTGAAGAGGAAGACAAGGATCTGAGGAACATTAATATCCCAGAGATAGAAGGTCACCCCGAATTTGAGGGACCACAGATAGAGAATCTAGATATCACCGTGCCACTAAAGACTAGACAAGTGAACATTGGCACAGATGCGGAGCCGAAATTTGTAAAAAATGGGGACTATTGGGATGATGCAACCGTAGATAAGGTCCCTGAGTTGCTTCGTGAGTATTAGGATTTGTTCCCTACGAAGTTTTCAGACTTGAAAGGAATAATAGGGGAATTGGGAGTCATGAAGATTACTTTAAATACAGACGCGAAGCCAATTAAGCAAAGGCCTTATCACCTCAATCCAAAGTATAAAGAAAAGGTCTGCTTAGAGTTGGATAAAATTCTTGCAGCAGGTCTTATTGAACTAGTAGAGGAATCTGATTGGATGAGCCCAATGGTAGTTTAGGAAAAGAAGTAGAAGGATGCAATAAGGATATGCATAGGTCTCAGGAAGCTAAATGATGCTTGCTTACATGACCCTTTTCCAACCTCGTTCACCGATGAAGTGTTGGATAATGTTGGCAAGAAGGAGGCCTATTCATTCACTGATGGGTTCCCTGGGTACCATCAGATCAAGATCGCGCTTGAAGATAGAAGTAAGATGACCTTCGCGACTGAATGGGGATGATTTTAGTATACTGTAATGCCTTTTGGACTTAAGAATGCGCTGACAATATTTTCGCGAGTAGTCATCGCAGTGTTCAAGAAATTCATTCACAAGTTTTTAGAGGTATACTTTGATGATTAGATGGTGTTTGGGCTGGTAAAGCACCATGTGGCTAGTCTACACTTGATGCTGGATACATGCCAGAGGTATCAGATTGCACTAAATTTGAAGAAATGTTTGTTCTGTGTTCCTTTCAGAATCTTGCTGGTCATGTGGTACGAAGACAAGGATTAATGGTGGACCCTGCTAAGATCATGGTTATAATCAATATGGAGGCACCAAGGAGTGTTATACAACTACGCACAATGTTGGGTTGTATTGGCTACTATCGAAAGTTCATCAACAATTATGCCCATAAAACTGCGTCGATGGAGAAGCTGTTAATAAAGGATGCTACATTTTGTTTGGATGAATAATGTCAACGAAGTTTGGATATATTAAGGGAGAAAATGGTCACTGTGTCAATCCTAGTCTTCCCGGATTGGAAGAAGGAATTTCATGTGCATGTGGATGCATCATGTATTGCACTGGGAATAGTGATGACACATGCCAGTGAGGGAGAAGTGGATCACCCTGTAGCGTTTGCAAGTAGGAAGTTGTTTAAGGTTGAGAATAATTATTTGATGATAGAGAATGAAGGTTTGACTATGGTGTACATGCTCCAAAAGTTCAGACACTACTTGCTAGGTGGACACTTTAAGATGTATACAAACCATTCTGCATTAAAGTACCTGGTTAACAAGCCTGTGTTGGGGGGGAAAATATGTAGATGGTTGCTATTGTTTAAGGAATATAATTTCAAAGTAATTGTGAAGTGAGGACGATTAAATGCAGGGCCATATCATCTGTCGCACATTGTGGTGAGTGCCAGTATTGCAGCAAGAATGTTGCAACTCTTGGGCTACCAACTTTACTTTTATCAACCCGATAGTTTGTAACAAACTTGGAAGTGTCGGTGCTATATGCACAAGTACTAGTTCTCACTACAAGTTGTCACTTGGTTAGCCGGCGCGAGATCACTAAGAGCTCAAGCCAACTTCTATATATTTCAAAAGAAGTTTTATGTTTGATAAAATGAAAGAAGGATTACTCTACAGATGCTATTCTAACTGCAGAAAGGAGAAAGACTGGAATGTAAAGCAAAACCTAGTAAACTCTAATTAACAAGCTAATTCTACTTTTTCCAAAAAAAACTATGAAAACCATGAAAGAAATTCCATTACCTACTCAAGGAAGTAAACAACATCTAACCATGCTATTTCTAGAAGTAAATAATAAACAAACATATTTTTGGATTTTTATGTGAATTTAACATGCATCTAATTTATTGTGTGTGAGTGTGGCAGCGAACATGTGTGTTAGAGGGCGGTTTTGGAGCTTGGGAGGATGTAGGATGGTGGATGGCTCCTAGGAGGTCTTAGGTGGCCTTCTGGAGGCTTTTCCCACACTCGGCCTTCAAAAGAAAGTCTACAGGAAAAACTACAGGAGGACACAAGAAAACTATAGGAGGAAAACAGGGAAACTATAGGAGGTCTACAGGAGGAGGCCGAGAGCAATTTTTGCTGTTTTGAGGGTGTAAGAGTGGGTGGAAAAGGTGGATGAAGGTTGGAATGAGGTGTTAGGGCACCTAAGGTCTACCATGAATCACCAGGAGAGAGAAAGATGATTGGGTTTTCTCAAGGAGAGAGGAAGAAGTTCTATGAAAAATGAAGGAAACTAGGGCAGAATTGAGGTGAGGTTTGGGAGACCTATAGGGCATGGATCAGATGGAGGGTGTGATTGATAGTAAGCTGGCCTACTGCTAGAAGAGATCTTCTACATAGAAACTAACAGTCAACCAAGAAAATCAAGCAACCAATGAAATGAGTGCATCCTAGGAAAAATAGAGTTTTGCATTAAATTGGCCTAAACTATGATGTATAGAAGGAAATGCTGGGAAATGCTGTAAGAAAGGAAAGCATGCAAAAGGACTATTACAAATCATGAAGTGAACATGATAAAGAAGATCTAAATCAAAGCAAAAATGGACTATGAACCTACTAGAGAGCTGCAAACACTAGAAGTCCTAGGAATGAGGAAAATCTGTGTTTTTGGGGTTGCAAGAGAGTATTTGCCTCAAATCATGGTCCCAGAGGGAGGAAGAGAGGCCAAGGCACTATTGCTAGCCATTTGAATCTTCTCTGATCACTGCTTAACCTGCTACAGAAAACACAAATGGAAGCAAGCTACTAAATCATCAAAAGCAACCTATTCTTAACCATAAGAGAAATACATTTAACAACAAACTAATCGACAAATTGAAGTAAAGCATAAAAATACAAGTAAAGAGAAGCTTGGTTGCTTGGATTAGGCCCTAACCCAAGAGCTTCAGCCCTCTACGGTAACTCAGTGCTAGCTCAAAAAGGATTCCATCTTCATTATCAAAAAATAGCAATATTACATAAAACTGTCATAAATAGTAAGCTCGAAATTTGAGTAGAGTTTACACAAGAAAAAAAAAGTTCAACCCTAGTGAAGCCCTAGGCGTCTCTACTTATGCCTTTGAAGCTACCAACAACTTCCTTAAAATCAGGGAGGCTTGTCTCGCAAAACTCGAGATAACTATCAATCATCTTCCACTTGCTCGGATGCCTTCTAGTGCTTGATTCAGCTGCTTGTACTCCGAGCTTAATGAAAGGGAATATGATGTGAGGAGCAATAAATGAGGGGGATTCCCTCCTATAAGTCCTCTCCTCTATCTACTTCGAGTTATTGTTGCAGTTTGATCACTAGATCCTTGACTTTGACCTCGAGATCCATCAATAATCTGCATTAAATACATGTTAGACCACATGGCATAATAACTAACTCAACTCACCCTATAAGTATAAATATAATCAGAAAATCATACAATAAGCTAAGAGAAGGGTTGATTTGACTAGGTTAGGAGGTAAAATGAACCCATATATTTAGCCATTTATGAGGCTCATCATCACCCCCCTACTGAAGGTGTTGCTCATCCTCCGAGCAACCTAGTCAATATCTTGGTCTTTCATGGCCCTAGTGGCCTCCCTAGCATTCTAGGCTTCTGATGTGGTCTGTTCATGTTCTCCATAAAATCCTGCCCTTCTGTCTATGTCCTTCCACTTCTCCTTCTCTTCTTCTTCTCTTCTGCCTTCAGCATGCCTAATATGAGTGGAGGAATCAGTTTGAGGCCAATCCGGTTGACCTTCAACCCATGCATGCTTGTACATTGGCACTCTTTTCAATGCCTCCTTCAACCTCATGGGGGAATGGTATTCTATGATCTGCAAGCTGTGGGGTAGGGTGTTCCATCTTCTCATGCATGCATGAACACAGTCATCCCCAAGTAGCCTAAGCATATCTTCAAAGTGTGTAATGGCTTGTTCTTCATTGGCTAGACATTTAGGGGTAATCTGAGGGTCATTGGCAAGCAAGTTGTGTGTGCTGATGAGTGCCATAGAATATGATGGCTCAACTCTTTTCATCAATGGTTCATTCTGCTCTTTTATTAACAATCCTTTCATTTCTGCTGCCCTCAATTCTTCATGGTTTATCCATAATGCCATGGCCATAAATTGCAGATCCCCTAGCTTGGCATTGGGGTCCCACACATTCAGTTCTATGACGGCCATGTTGTGTAGATAGAAATCTACCATATTTGCTTTGTCCTCGGAGGTGCTTTGGTCACACAAATCCATGAACTGCCTATAGTCTTAGAAAGGAATTATGCCTCTTGGTGCAAAATTTTTTATTTGGAATTGAAGCCATTGATCCTTCAGATAGAGGCCATAAGATTTGGCTGATCTTCTGCATTGTAATGCTTCTATGGATACGCTGGCCATGTATGCCAAATGAGTCTCTTTCTCCTGCAGTTGCCTCCTTAGTAATTCATTCTCATTCTCAAGGTGGCTTCTTGTAATGGCTTCTCTGTCTCTGAGAGCACTCAATTCCCTACCCATTTCCCTGAGTTTGTCTTCCATGTGGCCAATATCCTCAACTCCTTTGGACTTGGCTGTCTACATCCACCTATGTGTTCTCACTCTTTTTTTTTCCAATTCAAAAAACAGTGGAATTGCAAATTTCTGTGGGATTGTCTTACCTGCATCAAGTAGTCTGTAATAGGAGCCAATATTAGGCTAGGGATCAGGTTCTTGTAGATCTTGTGCTTCCTCTTTCACCTTTGGTTGTCCTCCTACCTTTTCCTCAAGTTTTTGTGTCTCCTATAGTTGGGACAGTGTCTCCTGTAGCACTGTTTTAGCCTCCTGTAGGTCTGGTTTGGGGTCCTATAGAATTTCCTTTCCCTTCCATGTAGAATATCTTGTAGTCCTCCTTTCATAGGTTACGAGTGTCTTGGAAGGAGATTCTTTCACGTTGGAAGATGGTGAATCTTCAATGTTAATGGGAGTCTTTGATGAGGGCTGAGGTTTGCTTGTTTTAATTCTGGTACTCTTCCTTGCCTTGCAATACATGAAGGCTTTTCTTTTCCTCTTTTGCTTCTACTTGACTGGTGTACTGAGGGCAATGAGGGAAGCTGCTACTTCTCTTTCCAAAGTTTCAGGGGACTATTCTCTTTGCTCTACCCTCTCTGCCTCATTTTCTCCCTCTTCTGTCTCTTTTTCCTCCTCCTGCTCTGTCTCTTTTTCTACCACCTGTTCTGTCTCTTCAACTCTCCCCTCCTCTGTTTCTTTTTTTCCTCCTTCCTCTCTTGCTCTGCTATGTCACCACTGGCTTCATCTTCTCCTTCTTGATGTTCTCCCTCCTCACTAACAGCAGGACTGACATCATAGGTTAATGCCTTGATGTCACCCTCGGCTGTCATACTTCTAAAAACTTCCTATGTTATAGGGATTGTAAGGGAATGGAGGGCTTCTTCTACTAAGATCTAGATTAAGCCATGGTGAGCTAACTGTTGTGAATTTCCTTCTTGTACCTTGGTGTTGTAGTCAATGAGGGACTGAAGGAGTAAGTAAGGGATACTGAGCTTTTGATGCGTTGGGGTATCTATGCCATATCTCAATTCTTGGAGGATTCTGAAATGATATCCATAAACAATGTTGTGCCTCCCCTCACAAGAAATGTATTTGATCACTTGGTAGCTAACCTCATCCTAGGGATATGGTATACTTTCCCTCCTAATTCCATTTTTGTCTTCAACAAGGGTTTCATTATCTTGGAAAACTTTCCTCTTGGCAGCCTGGCCAATTATTTTCTCATCTTTACTCCAAGGTAGCCCAAGAGGAAGGGTAGTGACCCTACTAATGAATTCAGGGGTTATTTCAATGGAGAGGCCTCTAATGGTTATAGTAGCATGAGTTCTTGTGTGAGGGACCAGAGAGAGAGAAAATCCATGGGCAATTACATCATCAAACCCTCTAAACTTCTCAAAGAAATTCATCCAGTTTTCCCTTGTAAATATTTCCACCACTTGAGGATGTGCATGGAGTCTAGTGGAATTAGTGGGATATTTTCTCATAAAACCCACTGTGATATTGCCTATACTTCTTTTGAAAAACCAGATATGGAGGTGGAGACAAAGAATTTTGAGTGAAATAGAAAAACAGAGGGGACTGCGTTTTTTTCTTTTTTCTTACAAATATATAATATTAATATATATATATATATATTATATATATATAATTTTTTTAATTTATTTATTTATTTATATATATATTATATATATATATATATATATATATATATATATATATATATAATTATATTATTTATTTATTTATTTATTTTACCCTCTTAAAGCCTCATTTTATCTTCAATTTGAGATTAACTCTTTCACATTTTGATATTAAACAGAGGGCATTCATGAACCCTACCTCTTCAGACTGAAATTCGTGCCAAAAATCACATTTCCTCCCTTCAAAATGACTCACTGCCCCTCCTGTAGAAGCCTGCTATCCCTCCTGTAGATTTCCTGTAGGTGCTCCTGTAGAAAACCTGTAGGGCTCCTGTGGAAGATGCCGAGAGAAAAAATATGGAGGAAATCGATGGAGGATGGTGGATACGAGGCTATGGGGGCATAAGAAGACTACTGTGTGGCTGAGTTACGAGGAGAGATTGAAGAAAAGGTGGTGAGAATGCGCGGGGAGGAATGCTCGTTACCTTTTATGGTTGTTTTCAGTTATGAGTGTTGAGCTGCCAAGGTGTATGTTGCCCAGATTAGGATTGTTGGTTCCCACCTGCTTGGTCATCATGACCCCCCTCGTAATGTTCCCCTCATTACTGTATCGAAGTTAACTCTTCCTCCCACTGCCTGTCCTTCACATCTTTTGCTTGAGTTGATTATGCGCACGTGTGGGTGATATCTCGGTTAAGTGGAGTCAACTAAATGAAGGTGGCCAAGTTAACTGGCCACCTTTCCCTCTTTCTATTTCAACCATCTCGTTACCTTTGTATGATTCCTAATTACACAAATGCAGATAGAGGAGTGACTTAGCTACTTACTTGTAATCCAACTGTATTTGCTGCCATCGACTGTGAGGTGTTGTGGCTTTCTTTGCTGCATGCCTTCATTTTACCTCATGCATGTTGTCTCTGCTTGTTTATGTGTTTTTGTGTGTTTCTTGAGGTTCTTCTTTCGTTGGAGTTGAGCTGCATGTGCCTTTTCAACCTTCAGATGTGTTGTCCCTTGGTGCTGGTGCTGGACTTCTATGGGATCAGTTGCTACAGGAATTCCTATAGGAGGTATTGTAGCTGCTTCTCCCCTTGAAACTTCAACAATTTCCCTATGCTTGGAGCTTGAGAATGATTCCAAAGGTGGAGATGAATGATGGAGGGATAGTAGGTAAGCTTCATGTAAAGTTAATGGTGCCTTTTCCTCCTTTTATTTTTGTTTTTTTCTTTTCAAAACTGAAAAAATGTTTTTCTGTTTTTTTTCTTGGAAAGGAAAAAAATAAAATAATGATGCTTGGAGTGTGATGCAAGCTTGGAAATGATGGCAAGGAGGTTTGAAGATGGCACGAGGGATTATAGGTTCCTCATGATGCTTTTCTTGTCCATCAAACTGCCTCCTGTAGACACTTTTGGCTCTCTGTAATGCCTATAGGAGCCTCCTGTAGAAAAAACAGAGCCTCCTGTAGAAAACACAGTTTTGGAATAAGAGGTACAGTGGGGTGAAAGAGATGCCAAAAATGATGGACGAAGGTGTGGAGAAGATGAGATTGATACTGGTATGAATGTCAGGGTCCCCTTGGCACCTTCTTCTGCTCCCTGTAGTCCTCCTGCAAACCTGCAATGCGATAAAAATTCATTTTTTATTTCTCTTTTTTTTTTTTTTTGAAAACAACTAGGGCACGTCAGAGAGGCTTTCACCTTAATTGCCTACCTTAGAAGAGATTTTCAACCCAATGATGGGACTTAAGTGCCTCATGGAAGTTTTCACTTGAGTCCTTATTTTTTCTCTTTTTTCTTCAGTGAGTGGGTGAAGTGGAAGCTAAGACATGCTCCACTACCATCACTATTTTATTCAAATATTCAATAAACTCTCTCTTGGAGAGGGGTTTCTTGTAGAATTTCAATCGATGTCCATTGACAAGCATGGGGATGGCTTCATCATCAACGATTCTGATCAGAACTGAACCATTGTCATTGCATTTCTCCACAGTGTAGGGTCCCAGCCATCTTGTCCTCAGCTTGCCTTTGAAATCCTTGTATCTTGAATCACAGAGTAGTGCCCAATATCCCTCTTGGAATTGCTTCTCCCTGATATTTCTGTCATGCCATATCTTTCTTTGAAGATGAACTACCTCTGTATGGAGAATAGCTTGCAATCTGTATTCATCCAATCCATTGAGCTGAAGTAATCTCCCCTTCTGTGCATGGCTGAGGTCTAGGTCTAGATGAGCTGCCGTCCTTAGGGTAATGAATTAAAACTCTATTGACAACAATTCCTTCTTCCCATAGACCAGTTCATAGGGTGTGAACCCAATCGTGGTCTTCCATGTTGTGTTGTAGGCCCAAGTGGCCTCAACTAATCTGTCTGTCAGTCTTTTTTGTTGCTGCTCACTACCTTGGTTAGGATCCCTTCCAATGCTTTGTTAGTGACCTCCACTTGCCCATTGGCTTGTGGATGGTAAGGGGTGGAAGTCTTGTGCTTGATCTTATGGTGTGTGAGCAGGTCTTCAATTAGGTTGGAAGTGAACTGACTGCCTTGGTCTGTGACCAACTCTCTCGGATACCCAAACTTGTAGAATATGTCTTCCCTAAAAAATTCAACTACTTTTTCCTCTATCACTGCTTTAATTGCTTTTGTCTCTGCCCACTTTGTTAGGTAGTCAGTGCACACAATGATGTACCGCTTCTACTTTGAAGGGGGGTTAATAGGCCCCACAAAGTCCATGCCCCACTTCTCAAATGGCTCAAAGGTCACTTGAGGTTGCATGGGCATTTCATCCTTTGGAGTGGGTTTCCCCATCCTCTGACACCGATCACACTGGCTCGTGTATCTCCTCACGTCATGATGAAGAGTGGGCCAGTAGTAGCCTCCTTGCAATATCTTGAAGGCAGTTCTTTTTGCTGCAAAATGACCTCCACAAGGCTCGTCATGACAAGTTAGGATGATGTCAAAGACTTCCTCCTCCCTAACACATCTTCTCAAGATTTGATCTGGGCCAAGTTTGAAGAGATTGCCTCTAATCCAGGTGAAAGGGGCACTTTTCCTTACCATATTGCTCTTCTCTTTTGGGGATAGGTGTGGTGGGAACTGTGTTGAAACCAAGTAGTTTGCTATATCAGCAAACCATGGAGAGAGTACTGATATAGAAAATAGGTGTTCATCTGGCATTTGGTCATCCACCATTCCTTCTTCACTTGCAGGAAAATTTACTCTAAACAGAAAGACAGCAACAACATTCTCTTTACCAGGCTTATCAATAATGGTCAGATCAAATTGCTGCAGTAAAAGCAACCATCTAATAATGCGAGCGTTTACATCTAGTTTGTTCATTAAATATCTAATTGTAGCATGATCAGTGTGCACAAAGGTTTGATAGCCTGTGATATAATGTCTGAATTTTTTTAAGGAATGCATGACAACTAGGAGTTCCGTCTCAGTCACTGTCTATTTTAACTTTGCCTTTGACAAGCTTTTGCTTATAAAGTATATGGCATAAGGTAACTTTTCATCAATTTGTCCTAAGGCTGCTCCTATTGCTTTGTTCGAGGCATCTGTGTGAATGTGAAAGGGTAGGGCCCAGTTTGGTCCTCTGAGAATTGGGGCAGTTACTAGCTTTCTCTTCAAGGTATTTACGGATTCTTGACAATTTTCCGACCATGTGAACTCAACATCTTTGCCTAGGAGGCCAAACAAAGGAGAGGCTAACTTGTTGAAGTCTTTAATGAATCTCCTTTAATATCCAGGTAAGCCTAGGAAGCTTCTAACATCTCTCACCTTTTGAGGAGGTGGGACCCTTTGGATGATGGAAATTTTGTTGGGGTCCACCTGCAGTCCTTGTTGAGATATTGCATGACCTAGCACGGTCCCTTCAGTCATAAAAAATTCACATTTTTTTGGACTGAGGGACAGGTTCATCTCAATACACTTGTCTAGAACTTTTCCTAGGTTAGATAAAGCTTCCTGAAAGTCAAAGCCATAAGGAGTAAAATCATCCATGTATATTTCTACTTCATCATGAACCAGTTCATAAAATATGCTCAATACCACTCTTTGGAAAGTGGCTCGAGTGTTTTACAAACCAAAAGGAAGGAATCGGTATGCAAAGGTACCCCAAGGACAAGTGAAAGTGGTCTTATCTTGGTCTTCCAGGCTGATTTGAATCTGATTGTACCCACTAAACCCATCTAGGAAGGAGAAAAACTTTTTCCCTGCTAGACCATCTAACACTTGATCTATGAAAGGTAAAGGAAAATGTTCCTTTTTTCGTGGATTTTTTCAATTCCTGATAGTCAACACAGATTCTCCACTAACCATTTTTCTTTGGCACTAGCACCAAAGGAGAGAACCATTCATTGTTAGAGATGGGATAAATGAATCCTGCATCAAGCAATTTTTGCAGTTCTTCCTTAACAATATCTTTAAGTGTTGGGTTCATCCTCCTTTGAGGCTACCTGACTAGCTCGCAATCTTCCTTGATGTATATATGATGAGTACATACTGAAGGGTGCACGCCATTCATCTCCTTATAACTCCATGCAAAGGCATCTAGATGTTTTCTCAGTATGCTGCATAGCTCCTTCTCCTGGAAAGTAGATAGGGATGAATTGATTTTCAATGTTCTTTCTAGGCCGAACTCTATATTTTTAACACGGAGAGAAGTGGGGTTGGCCGCACAAAGATCAATTGAGGGGTTATTTTGGTTTTCTCTTTCTATGTCTTCTAATGGTGATACACTGGGAGGTGGATTCTGAATCAAATTCTCAATCATATCATCCTCATCTTGCGGTTTCCCCCCATGGTGATTTCTAATGTACAAAGTGGTGTAGAATAAACTTCATCCTCATCCTCCTCCTCCAACTAGAGAGGTAGATCATGTTCTAGCAAGGGTTGGGGAGGAGGATATAGGATTAACTACTTGGACATATGCCCGTTCTTTATGGTCATGTTCCCAGCTCGACAGTTGATGTAGGAATCGGCTGTAGCCAACTAGGGTCTTCCCAGAATGATAGGATACCTAGTCAGCTTTGCCTTTAGCTGGAGAACTAACAAATTAGCAGGGTACTCCCAATAATCAATGGAGACCATCATATCTTCTAAAATCCCCTCAGGGGTCACTGTGGAGCGGTTTTCTAGCTACAGCACTGTCGTGGTCTTCCTCAAGGATCCTTGGAGGTTAAGTTTGAGCATTGTGTCCTTTGTCATCACATTAATGGTAGCTCCCAGATCAATCAAGGTATGTGGGACCATTGTGCCATTGATGTGGACATCAACTACTGGGCTTTGTGGACATCAACTACTGGGCTTCCAGGGTCCAGATATTTTGGATAGAGTATCCGCCCAACATCAGGTCGGATAGTTATCCTATGACATTGATGGTTGGGGCATCTCTCTTGTGCCTTCCTGGATGCCTAAAGCACTTCTCTTTGATCAACCTATTGTAGATAGGCACATCTTTTATGG
>APFE030985040.1:42465-138781 GCA_000404065.3 Pinus taeda
AAAGCACACCATTCTCATGTTTAATCCTACTAGCATAGATGAGGTATCTGTTCAGGCTACACATCTAGAGGCTAGAGGCAAGAATGTGAACCTAGAAGTTGGGGGATCATCAAAACCCACCGCAAGCAAGAACAAGGAAAAGAGAAAGCATAAATGGAAAGAGAGGAAGACAAATGCTGTACAAAAGACCAAACCTTCATGCACTCACTGCAAGAAGGATGGGCATGATGATGAACATTGCTGGATTTTGCATCCAGAGTTGAGGCCCAAGAAGTTCAATGGCAAAAAGAAGAAGATTGTTGCAGCTATTCAGAAGGATTTGGGGTCAGACTCAGGGGATGAAACAACAATCATAGCTGTTGTGTAGGTAAATCCCCTCTACGGACAAAGGTGATCCCACTAGCCTAACTGAGGTCTAGCAACAATCAAACAACGCTAACACGCAGGTTCCTAATTGCAAAGTGAAGGCCAATGATGAGAGCCTACCTCGAATCCAACGCTTATATTTGTAGAAGAGTCGTTGCTTCCATTCTTTCGCTTCAGCTGGTCACAATCCTCACGATCCTCGTGAATAGACACCGGCACATGCAAAGAATAAGACAAATACAAGCATAAAATCCAAGAAATGCAAGTATGTATTAGTCAGAAAGGATACAACTCAAACATCATAATAAAGACACATGAGTGGAACCATAATGATAGTCGTCTATTATTATTGATAAACAAAAGAGAATACAACCAAGTTCTGACATCAAATCCTCCTTTGGCTGGGTGAATTAGCAACACATGCCTTGCAAAGCTTGTAGGGGATGGGAACAAGCCTCTCTCTCCTTGATTACTTGGACATGGATCTCCTCCTTAAAGATTTAGCCTCATAGGGATGAAAAAGGCCTCTTGCAAGATCAGCTTAGCAATTCTCAGACTTTGGGACTTAGATTTGGGAGCTTGAAAAGTAGAATCACTAACTAGCTTGTCAAAGGCAAAGGGAAAAGCTTATATAGAGGTAGGAGGAGTAGATAAGACCATCCACTTGATTCATGGTATTGTCCTTATCATTAGGAAGCTTCCATGAGAGGTGGAGAACTACTTCCCTCCTTGGGAGATTCGAAGCCCAACTGAACTAACTCAAATTGGAATCAGTTCATGGATAAGGTAGAAGGAACCTTCGGAAGCTTGTTTGTTAAAAACTTTACCCAACTGGGTTGGCGCTAGTGTGACTCTGAGACAGAGCGCCAGCTGGCGCGCCCTCTTTGGAGGATTTTCCCCATTGGCGCGAGTGATACATTGTGGAACAACACTAATGGAGAAAGGGCTATATTTTTGGGTATTTTGTAGAAGGTGTCCTCAGGGCATATGCAGTACATACTTTAAGGGATACAAAGCAGGTGTTTTCAAGTTATGTCACTTCTCACAGGTCCTAGAATAGTTCCTCCAATGTACGGGAGAAGGGGTAACAGGGACGGTGACAAAATACTGTGTAACAGATGCCCCCTAAAGCATGAAGCCCGAGAGAGAGAGGGGTGAAGTGCTTTACAAGAATATGGTCGACTGAAAACACGGCCGCCGGAGAACCTGCACGAAGTACAACTGATAGCTCAAATACATGATGTACGTGGTATGGGCGCAGCCATCCATAGCAGAGTACATAAAAATTTGGATCCCAGGTATGGACACAGCCATCTGATGAGGATCAATGAATAGACTCAGGCATGGTCGCAGCCATCCAGTGAATGAGTCATGTAGTGATTATAATAGTCCACAAAATGCAACCTGGATCTCAACATACAAAATCCAGGGTCTTGCGCTCCAACTTGACCCGAACAAAGTACAAGTTCAAGCATGCGAATATAGGAGTCGAAGTCGAACATGCGAGAACATCGTCTGATTACCAGCCAATGATGAAAACTGTTAACAGACGCGAGAGGCACCACCAATAATGAAAATGTTCCTCAAGGTACTATAGGTACAATCCACGGCGTGCGAATCAGTGAGCCGGTGTCGAACACCCGTAGAATCATCCGATAGGAGGCCAATGATGAAAACCTCGTGTCGAACACGAAGAACCTGCCATTGAGGCATGCAAGCTCCAAGGTACCTGAAGGGAGTCTCTTAAAGTCAACTCCTGGATAATGAGCTGAAGTCGACAAGAAGTGACCTTGATCGAAGGTGGGCCATAATGTTTCCCACATCATCGACACGAGACAGAGAAGGATAAAATGTTTTGTGTGAAGTATCAGAGGGAGGTTGAGTATTCTGCAGAGGTCAACTTCTCTTGAACATATCGGCAGCACGACAGTGGACTTGGCAGTATTTGACATCAAATGATCAGGGGTCATGGTGACAAGGAGATGAGCAGATGAATGGTCAAACAGGATAACCCAAACCCACGAAGGCAAGTGTGAAACAAGATGAGATGTCCCCACCCAAACACAAATGCAGACGAGTGCCATGTTCAAGAGCGACATACTGCCGACACGACGATGATTAGGGTTCCTTTATTCCCCCACCATTTCTGGCGAGTACCCCGGTTATTTTTTGGATGACAAGCTTGACGAGGATAGAATATGCTTGAGAGGTGTCATTTTGATGGAATCCGATGTCAATAAGTTTTTAACGAGTCTGACAAAGGAAGAACTCAACGCCTTTTCATATTTAGAGAGTTTGAAAAGATAGCGAAAAGGAAACTCCAGGGGTGTCCTTTTTCGTAAAGTTGTGTCTCTCGAGCCCGAAAAAGTATAAAACCATGCTCGAAAGAACCGCCTGATCATTACGACCGAGGAGTACTTTCCATAAGTAGTGACTCTGATCCGAAAAAGTAAAAAAGCGATCAAAATCACGTCGCTTCGTGACCATTAACGAACCGAAAACGACAAGGGTCCGATGATCTTTTGTTTTTAAATGGTCGGAAAAGGGTTTAAAGACGACCGCCTCTCATTACCCTTTAACGAGTCGAGAGGACCAACTCGGCATTCTTTTCACGTTTAGAGAGTCAGAAAAGAGCAAAAGATGACTCCAAAGTGACTTTTTCGTGTATTTACCGAGTCCGAAAAAGTATAAAATACAACTCGTTTCACCATGAAAGCTACATAAAGACCTATTGCTGCACAAGATACGGCGTAAAACCCATTTTCGACACAAATATTCATAAAAATATTCATAAAATGACCTTTTAAAGCCTATTGAGGGTCAAAAAGCTATAAAATGGTGAAAATGGTAAAATAAAAATTACTTTTCATTTTTTACCTTTGGAGAGCGACATTAGGGATTTTTGGAGTGCGACCTTCAGTTGACGATTGCGGCCAATTCAGTGGACCATTTCGAGCACCGTCAGTGCCAGGTAAGCGGTCTTGTCCTTAGCTTCATTTCCATCCGTTTGGATTTTGTTTTTAACTGCATTTTCATTTCCTATGTGGGGAATTTGAAATTTAGGGGTTGCGCCCATTGGCGCGGGTTTCGGGCACGAACCCGCGCCAATGGGGCAATTTTCCCATAGGGCGTGCGCCCATGGGCGCGACTATTTTAGAAACAGTCGCGCCAATGGCCGCACACATTTTTTGGTCAATTTTAACAAATCCAAACCCTATTTTCCTGCAATTTCAAGTCATTTAAGAGTCTAATTCACTATTTTGGCTTGTATTTGCAAGGCAATCCGCCAAAAATGGTGATGACATGGAAGGAACGGGAACATGACCAAGTGGACACATTGGCCCTAGCCGATGAGGATTGCATGGAAGCTCTCAGAGCGTGTGGGCTCAAAAAAGACTTCATGCTATCTTATCTACGAGCTCAACCAGAGCTCCTACAGCACTTGATCGACTTATGGGACGTAGAGGAACAGGTGTTCCAGATACGGGATCAGGTGCTGGAGTTAGACGTGTCTGATGTCTACTTCTTGACTGGATTGTCGCGACGAGGGCCGGTGCCTCGATTGACTGGGAGCAGGCCATCTGGAGAGAAGATGGATGAGGTGAAGGCTCGGATTTGCCCGGAGGCAAAATATGGGCAGGGCAGTTCGAAGGTGGATATCCCCACCGTTCAGGACCTGACACTGCGAGCATTACTATTCACCTTTACACGAGCTGCGGGGGCACAAGCGCCCCACGAAGCTACGAAGAACCACCTGTTATTAGCGATAGAGTGCCTTAGCCCGACGATCTTCAATTGGGCGTCAGCTGTGACGACCAATATGAAGAGGCAGCTGACAAAGGCCAAGCGGGACACGCTGCAATAGTTTGGGTACGGTTCCATCTTGGCGACGTTCTTCTTGGAACGTGTGCCAAGCTTCCAGGGCCAAGGGGCCTTTGTAGCAGACCCAACACCTCGAGAGCCGAGGATGGCTCGATGGGTGGCATTAATGCCGAGGGGTGGTGGCGGCCAGCAGATGTCCTTCAGACCGGAGTTCTTCGGGTGGCTTCACTGCCAACTGATCATGGTGGAAGACTGGCTGTATGCGGGGACAAACTTCACTGGAGATCCTGACCTTCCCTTGCCGGATGGAGAGGACTGGGATGAGGAGATTGGTACGTCCTCATTTTTTGATTTTGTATTTTTATGATTTTTTTGTTAGTACATGCTTGTCCTAATGACCTTTATATGCATATGTAGATGTCGGACCAGAGCGTCCAGCTGGCTTGTCTTCCGTTGCGAGGAGACATCCAGTAGCAGCAGCAGCAGGAGCAGATCCTCAGGAGGAGGGCAGTGACAGAGGGGAGCTTATCCAGAACCTCGAGGCTATCACTCGAGGGATTCCAGATTATGCTCGGCTGGCAGATGTCTCGCTAGCGTACCAGAGGCACACAGTAAGGGTGCCAACTCACATCCACCGGCTCCTGAGGCATCTAGTGCAAGCGGTGACGTGCTACCATGAGCACCACCGAGACTAGATATCTAGGCTTTTCTTTTCATGCATATGTTTTGAGAGACATGTTGTCTTCGGATGTATTCAGACAAACATGTATTATTTTTTGATGATGCATGGGGTGCAAACATTTTGGACACACACACACACACACACACACACATATATATATATATATACATATGTTTTATGGTTTATTGTGCTTTATGCTTCTTGTGTTATGTTGAATTACATGTTATGCAAATTCCTGTCCAACACATAATTAGCTAATGCATCGGTTAACGTATTAAGTCGTTTTGGAATATGTTGATAAGTAATGAAATCAAAATCCCTTTCTAATAACTTAACACGCAAATACAACCATAAAATCCAATGATCTCTGACGGAATAATGCCCATTGAGTTGGTGGACTACAAGTTGAGAGTCCAAGTTCACAACCAATGTGCGAATGCCGAGGTTAATCGCCTCAGCTAATAATTCAATCACAGCACTATATTCAGCAACGTTGTTCGTTGTACAACGTAGACAAACCCCTTGAATATCTACTAACTCACCATGAGGATCGTAGATCACCCATGCCGCAGATGACATGCTGCGCGCACTGCGGGAAGCACCATCAGCAAAACCAACGTAAGGCGATCCAGACATCTGTTCAAGAAGAAAAAGACGCAATAAGCGGCAATCACGTCGACAAACCAAGACAAAAATATAAAAGCATGCACACACAACACACTTGCTGAAAGCACACGTATGTATAAAAAGAGAGTACCTGGACTCATGCATAGTATTTTTTAAGATAAAGCCCATTTCGGGGCCTATCCAGGGGATTGCCTTCATAATCAATAAGCTCGTAGGTGCCTTTTTGCAAAACTCTTTTCACAATGTAGGGCCCGTGCCACATAGGCTCGAGTTTTCCTGCCCCCAGCTTATCGTTAGCTTGATCATAGAGCAGTACTAAGTCTCCCTCAATGAAAGAGTGGGGATTAACAGTATTATCGAAGTGAGTTTTCACTCGCTTCTTCTGAGCTTCAATAGCTAAGGAGGCTAGACGATGAGTCTCATCCAGCCGTTCTAAGTAAAGAAGACGCTCTTCTACTGGAGTAGTATCAGGGAGCAACTCGACGACTATCTTTAATGAAGGAATCTCACACTCAATAGGAAGGGTCGCCTCCAGTCCGTAAACAATCTGAAAAGGAGTGAAACTGGTGGCGTCCTTCACGGAGGTACGGTAGGCCCACAAAGCAGAGAACAACATCAGATGCCAATTGGACTTATGCATGCCAACAGTTCTTTGAAGCATCTTGACCAAAACCTTGTTCATAGCTTCCACTTGACCGTTTGCTTGAGGATAGTACGGAGTCGAACTATCATGCCTAAGGCCCAAATGGGTTGTTAACTCGGTCATCATGTGATTACGAAAATGTTTTTCGTGATCAGTGATGATGGCTTGGGGTACTCCGAACCGCGAAATAACATGGTTGAACAAAAATTGCGCCGCGGTGTGACCGTCTTCAGACAATGTAGGCATCGCCTCGGCCCATTTCGTGAAATAATCAATAGCAACGATGATGTACCCATGCCCCTCGGCCGAGCGAGGGTTACAGGTCACGTAATCGATGCCCTAATTGGCAAAAGGGCCAACGGTTACAACGGGGTGCAGCAGAGCAGGGGGTGAACGCATCTTCCATTGGTAAATCTGGCACTCATGACATGAACAAACGACAAGAATGCAATCCTTGAAAATGGAGGGCCAAAAATAGCCAGCACGGAGGATCTTCTGTGCGGTGGCATATCCAGACATGTGACCACCACATGCACCATAGTGGCAGTCATTCAGAACTCTCTCTGCTTCTTCGAAAGTCAAACATCAGCGAAGAACAGAATCAACACCGAGACGGTATTGGGTGTCCCCAACGATGCGATATGGTTGGGCTTGATGTCGGATCCATCGACGAGCATCCTTGGAGGTCTCGGGATGGAAGGAGGACATTTGCAAGTAGACAATAATGTCCCCGTACCAGGGATCAAGGGTGCTAATGAGGAAGAGAGTTTCATCTGGAATGGAATCCTCTAACTGAGAGGAGGCAGCAGTGGATGGCAAAGAACACAACAGCTCAGCGAAGACAAGTGATTTCTTAGACTTGGCAGCAGTAAATTCCAAGTCAAACTCTTGGAGGATGACTATCCACTTCGAGTATTTTCCTCCCAGCAACTGGCGTGACAGAATGTAGGTCATGGGGTTGCAATCGGAGATCACTGTCGTGGTACACAACAAAATGTAATGACGGAAACGTTGAACAGCGCAAACAGCAGCGAGGGCCAACTTCTCGACATAAGCATATCGAGATTTTGTGTCTAACAAATTGCGATTAAGGTAATAGATGACGTGTTCAGTGCCATCATCGTCATCCTGAACCATAACCATACCAATAGTGGTGTCAGCAGCGGCCAGATACAACGTGTAATCATGATGATAATTCGGAGGCCGCAACAAAGGGGCGGAAACCAAGAGAGCTTTAAGATGTGCAAAAGACTCTTCAACTATGGCATCCCATAGAAACGAGGTGTCGCGCTTAAGTAACTGCGTGAAACCTTTTGCCACTTCGGCATAATTCGGGATAAATCATCGTAAGAAATTTGCTTTACCCTGCAAAATCTGTAGTTGCCGCAAAGAAGCAGGGGGAGGAAGATTCAAAATGGCTTCAACTTTAAGGGGATCCAAGAGGATGCCCTCTCGGGAGACGATGAACCCGAGAAGCCGACCAGATTCTACGCAGAAGACACATTTATGCGGATTAAGTCGGATATTGTAGTGTTGACAGCAGAGAAAAATATCTCAGAGATGTGACGGATGGTCTTGGCGCTTAGCTGAATGAGCGGGAAGGTCATCTAGATAAGGCTTTACGATGTGCCGGATATCATGAAAGGCGTAAGACATCGCACGTTGAAAAGTGGCACTGACATTCTTGAGACCGAAAGGGAGATTTTTATAAGCGAAAGTACCCCACGGACAGATAACGGCCGTCTTGTGTTGATCAGCGGGCACGATATTAATCTGGTTGTAGCCAGAAAAGCCATCCATAAACGAATATATCTCACTCCCAGCACACTCATCAATGAGATGGTTGATGAAAGGTGTGGGTAGTTATCTTTCGGGCAGGCTCGGTTAATATCGTGATAATAGACACGGACGCGAATAGTGCCCTACTTTTTATCCACAGGGACAATATTAGAGACCCAATCTGTGAGTGGGATAGGGTAAATGAAACCAGCTTTAAGAAGTTTTTCAACTTCCGCTTTGATAGCTGCAACCTTGCGGGGGTGCACAGGGCGTAAACATTGTCGAACAGGTTTAGCTCCTGGATACGTAGGTATCTCATGCACTACGATATTTGGATCAATGCCGGGCATCTCTTCATAAGACCATGCAAAGACGTCACAGAATTCGCGAAAAAGAGCTATATAGATTTGAGTTTCCTCAGGAGTTTTGAATTTCCTCAGGAGTGCAAGTGACTCCTATGTAGATGTTCTCGACAATCCCTGGTTTGACAGAGATGTCGATAGGTTGGGTCTGCGTAATGTTCCCCAAATTCCCTTCAGACGATACTTGATAGACCTGAATAGGCGTCTAAAGAGGTTGTGAAGGGAGACATGGAGCAAACTGCTCGAGACAAGCCAACGTTTCCCGAAGGGTAGGGAGAAACGAGGAACGGTGATGAAGATGGGACCACGGAGGTTCCTCGAGAGACATGGTCTCTATGATGGCTTCGTTGGAAGGAAATATTTCCTTTAATGGATCCGAGGAGGCACATTCTCCCAGCCAAGGGGAATAGTCGTATGAGTCAAGAGCTCCGCTTAAAGAAGCAGATTCAGCAGGAGGAGCCGATACAACAGCAATTTCGATGTAGTTGAGCTCGGTGGGACTCAAGGCATCTCCTCGCCCCACGATTCTATCTGGTCGATGGGGGGGAGGACCCAGGGATCAGAACGAACCGAAATCATACTGATGGAGGCGGGGTTTGGAGGTGGGAGGGAGAAAACACCCATGAGGGCGGGATCTTTGAAGAGCCCGGCTCCCACACTCTCGAAAGGGATGGAGGTATGCTCTATGAAGGGCACATTTACCTTAAGAAGAAGAAGCGAAGAAGGAGAGCTGGTCTACCATGACAATTTTCCCTTGGTGAGGGAAACGAATGACACGGAAGAGGGATGAAGCCACAGCACGCATGGCATACGTCCAACTCCGGCCCAGAAGGAGGTTGTAAGTAAGATTTGCGTCAACGACCTCAACTTCCACTTCAACGGTTTTCCCTTCTAAAGTAATCGGCAATCGTTGAAGAATACCATAGGGACAAGATTCTCTCCCATTAAAGGCTTCCAACGTCGTGGGAGACTGGCTCAAAGTCAGAGACCTGATCACTTTCCAACAAGCAATAGACATGATGCAAGTTGACGCGCCTTCATCAATAACTGTACGGTGGATCGTTTTCGAATTGATGATGACTTGTATGAGAAAGGTGATCTGATGAGGCAGCCTTGGGACATGGCTCTCGAGATCAAAGGTGATTAAATCCGAATCTGCCAGGTCGATGCCACCGATGGACGATAACAGGGATTTCCTATGAGGGGGGCAGCTCTGGAGAACTTCTAAGGCAGACATAGCCGATGGAGCCTGCGCTAAGTCCTCAACTATGCTATAGTGCTGGGCAGCACGAGCATTTGGGTTGTAAGATGATCTTCGGAGTACTCCTTTGGGAGGGGGTTGGATTGTCGTCTCAGTACTTGGTCTCTCGATATGGAGCGGACCAGAGCTGGAAGAAGGAGCGCTTGAGGGGACCTTAGGCTCCTTCCCGGCGGACGACAAATACTCCTTTGTTCGAGTCATTACATGAACGGGAATGGATCCAGCCATGAAGACTTGGGAACCAAAGGGAGAAGAAGACGAAGATGGATCAACCACCATTTGAGTCTGTTGAGAGGGGAAAGGTTCTTTCAGAACCGCAGGAATCCCAGGAGCGCCTTTCAACAAACCACTAACCTTGGACCGCCTTGGGCAATCTTTGGTATAGTGATCCTCATCACAGATGAGACAAGGATACTTGGGTTTATGCTTAGCTCCTTTTTCGGATGGAGGTTTGGAGGAATCCTGTTTAGGTTGCTCAGACTTATTCTTTGCTTTCCCCTTCTTCTTTCCTTTCGAGGCCTTATTCGTCGTGGTGGACTGGACGACGTTAACCTCGGAAGTACTTCCAGAATTTGAACCACCCTGAGAAGTGTTTTCATTAGAAGCATTGGATTTTGGCTTCCCAGGGTTCGAGGATGATTTTTTGGATGACGGATTCACAGAGCCAATAACTCCATCAACAGATGGCTTTGGTGGAGCCTTGGGTGTACCGGGTCTCGGGGCATCAGGAAAATACTCATATAAAGTACCTGACTGAGAATAAACTAAGTCAAGGTACTAGGCACGCGCGATAGCTTGCTCTTCAGTTACGCAAGCTCCCATGGCAATGTCCCGTGCGATCTTAGGGACAAAGGAAGTTGTGAACCAATCGATGAGGAGTTGATTAGGAATCCAAAACTTGATCAACCGACGACGCCTTCTCCATTCATGTATATGATCAGATATGTGCGTAGCCATGTCCTGCTTGAGAGACGTAAGGATATGGGTCCCTGTCTTGTACCGAATGGGTAACTGAAAATGAGTAAGGAATGCCATAGCCAATGAATTGAAATCTTGAAAAGACCCACGGGTCAATTCAATGTACCATTTAGCAGCGGAGCCGGTGAGAGTCCTTTGGAATAGGCGAATCCAGACTGAATCGTCAAGCCATGAATTAGACGAACACCAAAGGTGATAAGTCATTACATGGGCTTGAGGGTCCTCTCCAGCTTTGCCATCAAACTTGGGACAAACGCCGGGTATGTTAGTTGGAACTAGCGGCCATTGTGGATTATGCAAGATAGGATCATTGGTTAACTTCGACACATCGGGCAGTTCCAACGTTGCTAGAAATGGTAGCTGCAGATTGAAGGACATCTGCAGATATGAGGTCGAGCCAGAGTTCCATCCAGTTGCCGGTTGCCCCCATGGACCTTGTCCAGACGGACTAGGTCCGAAAGAACCTTGTCCAGACGGACCAGGTCCAAAAGGACCTTGTCCATATGAAGTCTGCCCATAAGGGTTATATCCATAATTGGATGGTTGATTCTGGTTCTGCCCCCCAGCACCCCATTGGTCACCATACTAACCTGAAGGAGCAACATTGGGTTGCTGATAATTTTGATAAGGGGTGGCCTGTGTCTGTTGATAATTTTGATACAGGGCAAATTGATTTTTCCCCTGGGGTTGCTGGTATCCATATGGCTGCTGGGCTCTATATTGAGCCTGGGAAGCAGGCTGCATTTGATAAGAAGGTTGGGATTGATACCCACCTTGTGACTGGAGACCAGCTTGATTCTGGGGCTGATAACCGGGTTGAGCATGAGAAGCAGGAACCATCTGCATGCCCGGTTGAGCAGTCCCAGAGAGATATCCTTGGGAAGACTAAGGTTCGGCCATCTGGCCGGAAGGTTGTCCTGGTTGGATCTGAGACGGACCTACTTGCCTAGAAGGTTGAGCTTGCTGGGCGTTTGGTTGTCCTTGTGCAACCGAAGGTTGTCCTTGTGGACCAGATGGCTGACTAGGCTGAGCAGTGGGCTGGCCTTGCTGCATCTAAGGCTGGCCACGTTGCCCAGAAGGGTAGCCTTGCTGGTTTCCGGGTTGTCCTTGCTGCGCGTAAGGTTGTCTTGGATTCCCGTAGGGTTGACCCAAAGGGTATCCATGCTGGGATCCAGGTTGTCCTTGTTGAGCATAAGGTTGTACCTGGTTTCCAGAAGGTTGCCCAAGATATGTAAAAGACAGACCACCAGAGGCCGAAGGTTGCCCCTGAGAGGGTTGTCCTTGTGAGCCTCCAGATTGCCCTGGATAGGTTTGGCCATAATACTGCTGCCCATAATTAGGCTGCGTGTAGGATGGCTGACCTTGGTATGATGGTCCTTGATACGACTGCCTTTGATCTGGACAGAATTGGTCACCACCATAACTGGTGGTACCCCAAGTGACATTCAATGAAATTGTACCCTCAACAGCGGGTTCAGCTGGCAAGGAGGTATACAAATAATGATTGACAGGATCATAATAAGGGCCATGCCCGCCTAGATTTTGGACAGCATGCAAGTATTGAGAATATGCCCCCCTGCTGAAATGGCATCAGAAGAAGGCGGGGCACCGCTTGCAGAGTGAACAACTCTGGCAGCATGTGCCGATTGACCACTACGTACCGGACGACGGGATGGGCCGACAACAGTAGTTACGAAGGAAGATGCCGTAACGGCACTAGCAACCGGAGTTGATGATGCGACACAAACGATCGGATTGGTCAGAACTGACGTGACAGCGGTATGGTGAACTTTGGAAACGAAAGGTGCCGTAGTGGGAACGATGTTATTATCCCACATAGAAGAGGAACTCCCAGAGCCTATGGCATCCCTTAGAGATCTATAGCGTGCAGGCACTGTAATAACGAGAGGTGTAACAGTGTAGGGCGTAGATATGACCAGGGATGTGGCCGGGATGGGAGTCTCAATACTCAACATAACGGGTGTTCCACTCGATATAGGAGATGTGTCTTCCATATCAGAAGAAGCCGTCGGGGACGAAACACCAATAGGAGTAGAGGGAAAATCCTCTTCAGAAGGCTCCCAAACAGGGTTCCAAAACAAATCGTAAAGCTCGTCCTCTGGAGCACGAGAGTTCAACGGTTGGACACTTGGAATAACAGGGAAAGTGTCACCACAAACCGGTGTCTCAGGAGCAGCAGAAGAAGGAGACCCTTGGTCACTCAGGACGGGAGACGGGATCAATGGATCCGCCAAGATGATTGAATCAAACAAAAATCCTAGACAAGATAACGATAAAAGACCCTACTCAAAACTAACACACATAAGATCTAACAAGGTAAATGTAATCGTGGTCGAATAAATTTTTAAGACATTAGGACACAACTTGACCTTTTCATGTTTTAAGAGTCGAGAAAAGGACAAAAGATGACTCTAGTCACCTTCGAATATTTAGTGAGCCCGAAGTGACAAATGCTCAGGTGAGCCTTTTATTTAAGAAGGAGTCCGAAAAGGAATCAAAAGTGACTACTCTGGAAGAAACTAAGGCAAGGGGTTTTACAAGACAATCCATAAAACTGCATATACACCTTAGCAATCATATGAAAGCCAAGGACTTTCCGTACGACAGTCAATCTTCCCGAATGCTGTGTTCGGTGCGTTACGGGCTGTAAGGCGGTAGACACGGCTTCCTGTGGATCAAGGATGATAACCTAGTGGAGTCTCCCCATATATACGTGACGGTACGTGGGAGCACAAGTCTGTACTTGACCACAGTTGAGTCACACAAGGAGGAATCACCCAACCTTAATGTGAAAACAAAAGTGACTAGGTTTAACGATGCCGGAGCATGTCTCCAGCCTAGCCCTCTAGAATGTGAGCGTTATGTTCCAATGCGTTTTTAAGTTCATTCGATTTATTTTAAAGTTGATCTTGAGTTAAGTTTCAGTTTTCAGGTCCTATCGTATGTAATTTCTCAAAATCCCTAAATGCAATCTATATGCCAAAACATGTCATTCCATTCGATGAATGCTAATTACAAGAGAGTTAGAGAGCTTTCATGCAAACGAAACGATCACAATCAACAAAGAGTTTCCCTAATGCAGCTAATGCAAATAAATAAACTTTTTCTTTAAGATCACTAAATCACTAATCGAAATGAAAAGTCCTAATTTTTATTAACTGTTTCAAAGCAAAAGAGATTTTTTCTTTTTCGATAATGGCAAAATGCACTAAAGAACTTTTGAGAAATAATACAAACAAATTCTAACCAACACACACATGTTCAGTTCCTCAAAACACAAATCAAACATCCAAAGAATCAAAAAGTTCCCAAAGACAACAATGAGCCGTGTGATCTGGGCTCAAAGTGAGACGAAGCGAAATTCAAGCGAAGACGAAGCAAATCACTTAAACAACGCAACGAAATGATTCACAACTACCAAACGAGTGTAAGGGACAAAACAAGAGAGTCGACTGGACAACAGAAAGATCAAAACACCTTAGGAAGGCTCGATTCACAAGGCCACTAGATGCCCTAGGGCTAGAAATGCGAAATCGGTAGAAAAAAGAAAACACCCAAAGGGTAGTGATCGAAACCAGTCAAATCACACTCCAAGACACTTCAGTAGTCAAATAAAGGTACTTAGGACAAAACCAAATCTCAAAAAGTTAAGAACCAAGCAAACTTCAAAAGTCTACAGGCCTGGTGCGACTGTCAGGCTGCAACTAGCACCTTTCAGGATTGGCGCGGGTTGTAAGAGTGCAACATGCGCCAATTGGCGCGACTGTCACGCTATAAACTAGCGCCAGTCGAGTTTTCTATGGAAAAAAAAAAAGAGCCAAGGCTAAACCAGCAATACCTAAGTACTTTCAAGAGGCAAAACAACACAGATATCCAACCCAGAAAGCAAAACAAGCGGGAGAAACCAAGGAAACAATCAAGGAACAAGACTAGTCCCAAGTCGTTCAGTTTGCAAACCAAACCGGAGATGGATTGAAGTAGCGTTGATCTACTTCGCTAATGCAAAGCAATAGCGTTTCGAAGGCTATCTGGCCAAACTTCAGACTCCGTCTAATAGTTTACAAATCAAACAACAAGACAAGATAAACAAACAAGGCAAAGCCAAATCCCCAGCGGAGTCGCCAAATTGTTGTGTAGGTAAATCCCCTCTGCGGACAAAGGCGATCCCACTAGCCTAACTGAGGTCTAGCAACAATCAAACAACGCTAACATGCATGTTCCTAATTGCAAAGTGAAGGCCAATGATGAGAGCCTACCTCGAATCCAACGCTTATATTCGTAGAAGAGTCCTTGCTTCCGTTCTTTCGCTTCAGCTGGTCACAATCCTCACGGTCCTCGTGAATAGACACCTGAACATGCAAAGAACAAGACAAATACAAGCATAAAATCCAAGAAATGCAACTATGTATCAATCAGAAAGGATACAACTCAAACATCATAATAAAGACACATGAGTGGAACCATAATGATAGTCGTCTATTATTATTGATAAACAAGAGAGAATACAACCAAGTTCTGACGTCAAATCCTCCTTTGGCTGGGTGAATCAGCAACACATGCCTTGCAAAGCTTGTAGGGGATGGGAACAAGCCTCTCTCTCCTTGATTACTTGGACATGTATCTCCTCCTTAAAGATTTAGCCTCATAGGGATGAACAAGGCCTCTTGCAAGATGAGCTTAGCAATTCTCAGACTTTGGGACTTAGATTTGGGAGCTTGAAAAGTAGAATCACTAACTAGCTTGTCAAAGGCAAAGGGACAAGCTTATATAGAGGTAGGAGGAGTAGATAAGACCATCCACTTGATTCATGGGATTGTCCTTATCATTAAGGAAGCTTCCATGAGAGGTGGAGAACTACTTCCCTCCTTGGGAGATTCGAAGCTCAACTGAACTAACTCAAACTGGAATCAGTTCATGGATAAGGTAGAAGGAACCTTCGGAAGTTTGTTTGTTAAAAACTTTACCCAACTGGGTTGGCGCTAGTGCGACTTTGAGACAGAGTTCCAGCGGCACGCCCTCTTTGGAGGATTTTCCCCATTGGCATGAGTGATACACTGTGGAACAACGCCAATGGAGAAAGGGCTATATTTTTGGGTATTTTACAGAAGGTGTCTTCATGGCATATGGAGTACATACTTTAAGGGATACAAAGCAACTGTTTTCAAGTTATGTCACTTCTCACAGGTCCCGGAATAGGTCCTCCAATGTACGAGAGAAGGGGTAACAGGGATGGTGACAAAATACTGTGTAACAATAGCCATAGGTATAAAAGGTAAAAATTCTTAAGAATCTACTAGTAATTTTGCACAATCTACTGATAATGAAGAAAATGAGAGGAAAAGACATGAGATTTTTCATATTAGAGTTATTTCCAAGCATCAAAATATTGATACTTTGTTTGATGATGGCTCACAAGTAAACTTAATTTCTGAAGCAATTGTAAAGAAGCTCGGATTACTAACCACACCTCACAAGAAGCCATATCCATTGGGTTGGGTATGTGATAAAGTAAAGCTACAAGTGACTAGGCAACGTATACTTAGGTTTTCTTTTGGGTCAACATTTGTAGATGAGGTTGTGTTAGATATCATTCCCTTGAATATATGTGGAATTGTTTTAGGAAGTCCTTACTTGTATGATAGAAAAGCTATTTTCTATAGAGTTAAAAACAAGTATCAACTCATTAAAGATGGATCAAATATATTGTAAGAGCTCATAAACTCAAGAATAATTATATTCTCATAAACTCAGGGCAGATGAAAAGAATTGTAAATTCATGCAAACAATTTTTACTGATGGTTGTAAAGGAAAAGAAACTTGATAAAACCAATGTATTTGAAGGCTATAATGCTAAACAACAAGCTAATTTAGAAAAGTTGTTTCAGAGTATGATATGCTATTTCAAGAACCTAAAGCTCTGCCAACCAAAAAGGAAATAGTACATGATATTAATTTGCAGCAAGATGCTCCATTGCCTAACATCGAAACGTACAGGTTGTCCGCTTTAGAGAATGTAGAAATCAAGAAGCAGGTACATGAGCTGCTCGAGAAAGGGTTCATAAGACCTAGCACATCACCATGTGGGTCTCAAATTGTCTTGGTGAGAAAGAAAGATGGCTTATGGAGAATGTGCATTTATTACCGAGCATTGAATAAGATAACGATAAAAAATCGTTATCCCCTTCCTCGCATAGATGATCTATTAGATCAGTTGAAAGAAGTTGTTTACTTTTTCGAGTTGGACTTGCATAGTGGCTACCATCAGGTCAGAGTTGCAGAGCAAGATGCATGGAAGACTGCTTTCAAAACAAAGCAGGGATTGTATAAGTGGTTAGTTATGCCTTTTGGCTTAACTAATGCTTATGCTACTTTCATGAGAATAATGAATGATATACTCAGGCCTTTTATTGATGATTTTGTCATTGTATATCTAGATGACATTCTTGTATTTAGTAAAACATGGGAAGAACATTTGAAGCATGTAAAGCAGACTCTAGATGTTTTGAAAGGAGAATCTTTATGTTAAACTATCAAAATGTGAATTTGGCAAAACATCTTTGAGTTATTTGGGTCATATTGTAGGGTGTGGTGAATTAAAGATAGATCTCTCTAAGGTTGCAGTCATTGTAAACTGGCCTAAACCCAAATCTGCTACAAAAGTTAGAAGCTTCCTAGGAGCAGCACAATATTGGAGAAAGTTTATTGCTAATTTTTCCTTGATTGCCGCTCCCTTACATGCTTTAACAGGATTGAACAAGGTGTTTTAGTGGGGAGGCAAATAGCAGAAAGCCTTCGACACCTTAAAAGAAAAGCTTAGTACAACACCACTACTAGCACTGCCCGATCTTCAAAGACCCTTTGAGATTGAAACAGATGCCAGTGACTATGCCATGGGAGTAGTGTTGATGCAGTACGGTAAACCCTTATGTTATCATTCTGAGACATTTAATTTTGTAGTAGTTAATTATCCCACATATGATAAATAATTTTATGCATTAGTACAAAGTGTGAAAAGGTGGAAACATTATCTAATGGGAAAAGAGATAGTTATACATACTGATCATCAACCACTTCAATATTTACACTCACAAACTAAGTTGCAGCAATCAAGACACTATAGGTGGATGGGTTTTCTACAAAAATTTCATCTTGTCATCAAATATAAAAAGGGCATACACAATAAAGTTGTAGATATGTTGTCCAGACCAATCATAAATGCATTTACTATACTTAAGCATAACTGAGTATTGCATGAAAGCTACATTGAACAATATGCTCAAGATATAGATTTTAAAGATGTATGTGCAACTTTAATTCATGGAAAACAAGTAGAAGAATTGGATTATCATGTTAAGGACCAACTCTTGTATCATTTTGGAAATTTATGCATTCCTCAAACCGAAAGAGTAAAGATAGTTTGAGAAGCACACACTTCTCTAATATCAGGTCACTTTGGTGTAAGTAAAACAGTTGCACAGTTGCAAAGATTTTGTTATTGGCCAAAAATGAATGAATCCGTTTCTAGATATGTAAGAGGGTGTACCATGTGTGCTAACAGCAAGCCCAACAATAGAAACTAGGCTTGTACACTCCACTACCAGTTCCTTCTCATCATTGGGAAAGTGTTTCCATGGACTTTGTTGGGGGACTACCTAAATCTAGAAAAGGTCATGACTATTTATATGTTATTGTGGATAGGTTAAGCAAAATGTGTATTTTAATACCCTGTAACAAACAGATTATAGGTGAACAAACAACAAAGTTGTTCTTTCAGCATGTATGGGTTCATTTTGGATTACCCACTTCCATTGTATCTAATCGAGATTCCCGATTTGTTGGGGAGTTTTGGTCAAGTTTGTGGGAATTGATGGACACTAGACTGAAGAAGAGAACAACCTTTCATCCACAAACAGATGGTCAAACGTAGGTGGTCAACTAGATAGTGATCCAATTGCTTAGAAGCTATTGCAGAAAGCATCCCAAGCTTTGGGATGAACATTTGTGTTATGTCAACATGCTTACAATTGGGCTAAACATTCTTCTACACAGAGATCTCCTTTTGAGACCTGTTTTGGTTTCACACCAAGGTCTCCCTTGGATTTTTTCTTTGGTAAAGACATAGCGGTTGACGGACATAGTGATGTGGACAAGGCAACCAAGTTCATTGAAAAAATCCAAGAGATTCACTAGGCAGTACATGAACAACTATAAAAGAGCTGAGCATAGTTTCCAATTTGGTGATCAAGTCTGGCTATATATCAGCAAAGAAGTTGAAGCCACTAAGGTATGGACCTTTCAAGATACATGAGAAAATCGGTGAGAATTATTTTCTCCTTGATTTGCCAGCTTACATGCACATCTATTCAGTAGTTAATGCAGAAAGCTTGAGACTGTTTGAACCTTCAATGATTGAAGATCCCGAAGAGAAAATTCAATTGCCTTCTATTGATGATTTGTTGCCTGAATATCTCAATGAATTGCAGGAAGATACAATTCTGGACAAGAAGGTGAGAACTACAGGCAAAGGGGATGTTGAGTACCTCAGGATTGGACTCAAAGGTTCAAAACCAAGAAATGCAAGATGGATAGAAATTGGGCAAGCGAGGAATCTATATCCTCACTTGGTTATTATTTAAAAAGCAATTTTTGGTGGTCCAAAAGCTTTTTCATTGGGAAGGCATGATCCAAAATGGATCCTAGAACACTCTCTAAGTTTTCATGAACTCTCTAAAAATGATGCCAAAAATTCAAATTCTTATAAATATCAAGCTATCAAGGGAATCCTCAGACAGTTGCAATGGCGATCAGCACTGATCAAGAAGGGCCGTCGATCTAGCACACGGAGTGGCGGACCATGGTAACATGAAATGACACCAACCAACAAATGCAGGGACAAATTTAAGCAGCAGAGGTAGTTTCTGATATCGCATATCATAGGGAAAACCTCTCAGTGAAGAGAAGCCCTGAGCACAAGTCGCTAATCGCAAATCGCAGGGAAAACCTCTCAGTGAAGAGAATCCCCAAGCACCTGGACCCAAAATAATTATAAAACGTGGAAAATATTATTTCAGTTCCGTCGGAGTGGGATTCCACAAAACCGGCAGGATATTGGATGGGCTTTGAGTGGTAAGCAGTTTCAACCGAGTTCCTCCTGATTCCATACAGTGATTGCCAAGCATCCCGGGGAAGAGAGAGAGAACTGCTCACATCGGACGGGTAAACATCATGCTACTTACCCACCCAATATGAACAACGATCGTAGGATCTGGGGCCTCTAGATCAATGGCGAAGACGCGTTCCAATGGATGACCAGATTTGACAAGATTATAAAGTAGGATCACATAGGATTTGAAGTCTGATATGGACAATGCGTTGGGAAAAGGTCATGTTTCGTGGGCATTCTTGGAGTTAATGGAAAAAATGACCATTTCAAATATGTCCAAGAGAACTGACACTCATCTGTTATGAAATAGGTGGCCACCTCCCTGTGAGGCGTTACATAGTGACTAATTACGCAGGAGAGAGGGATTCAAATGGACAGAAGTAGGGGAACTGGAAATCTGGGAAGCGGAAACGAACAACCAGGAAGTAGATTGGCTTTAAAGCCACAAACTGACAAAGAGCAGTAAGCAGTAGGTAGTAAGCTGAAAGTAGAGAGAAGAAGCCGAGCTGACCTACAGAAGTGAAGGCAACATCGAGCCAGGATTAGGACAGAGACATAGAGGGTCAACGAGTCTGTGTACTCTAGAGAAGACTTGAGAGGTTCAAGTGAACTCCTTTGTATATGCCTGTCATGTATTGAGTCTGATATTGGGCTCATACTACCATGACCAATAGAGGTCAAGAGTTAGTGAGGAGAGTTTGTGTACTCCAGAGACTTGGGGGATCCAAGTACAATCTTACTGATTTATACCAATTGTGTGAGACTCAAATTGAGCTCACTGTTGTAAAAAAATCTGCTTTGAAAACATAATAGAGAGGCCACCACTAAAGGCTGGACTAGGAGTATTGGGTGAACTCCTTATTAAACTTGTTGTGTTTATATGTGTTGTCTATTATGTTTTCCTTAACTGCTTCATTACTTGTGTGTTTCACAATCTGATCAATCTGTTGCATAAAGTAACATAGGAACATCCATGCACATGAGTCTGTAATACCTTATTGTTTTTCTTAGATCAATTTCAGATCAAGAAAGGAGAAAGTCTAGAATGTAAAGCAAAACCTAGTAAACCCTAATTAACAAGCTAATTCTACTTTTGCCAAAAACACTATGAAAACCATGAAAGAAATTTCATTACCTACTGAAGGAAGTAAACAACATCTAACCATCCTATTTCTATAAGTAAATAAGCAAAAAACATATTTTTGGATTTTTATGTGTTTTTATGTGAATTTAACATGCATCTAATTTATTGTGTGTGAGTGTGGCAACGAACAGGTGGTGTTAGAGGGTGGTTTTGGAGCTTGGGAGGATGTAGGATGGTGTGGAAGGGTCCTTGGAGGTCTTAGGTGGCCTTCTAGAGGCTTTTCCCACACTCGACCTTCAAAAGAAAGCCTACAGGAAAAACTACAGGAGGACACAGGAAAACTACAGGAGGAAAACAGGGAAACTACAGGAGGCCTACAGGAGGCAGAGAGAAATTTTCCATGTTTGGAGGGTGTGAGAGTGGGTGGAAAAGGTGGATGAAGGTTGGAATGAGGTGTTAGGGTGCCTAAGTTCTACCATGAATCACCAGGAGAGAGAGAGAGATGATTGGGTTTGCTCAAGGAGAGAGGAAGAAGTTCTATGAAAAATAAAGGAAACTAGAGCAGAATTGAGGTGAGGTTTGGGGGACCTATAGGGAATGGATTAGATGGATGGTGTGATTGCTGGTAAGCTAGCCTACTATTGGTAAAGATTTGCTGCATAGAAACTGACAGTCAACCAAGAAAATCAAGCAACCAATGAAATGAGTGCATCCTAGGAAAAATAGAGTTTTGCATTAAAATGGCCTAAACTATGATGTATAAAAGGAAATGTTGTAAGAAAGGATAGTATGCAAAAGGACTATTAAAAATTAGGAAGTGAACATGATAAAGAAGATCTAAAGCAAAGCAAAACTGGACTATCAACCTACTAAGAGTTGCGAACACTAGAAGTCCTAGGAATGAGGAAAATCTGTGTTTTTGGGGCAGCAAGAGAGTCTTTGCCTCAAATCATAGTCCTAGAGGGAGGAAGAGAGGCCAAGGCACTATTTCTAGCCTTTTGAATCTTCTCTGGTCACTGCTTAACCTGCTACATAAAGCATAAATGGAAGCAAGCTGCTAAATCATCAAAAGCAACCTTTCTTAACCATAAGATAAATACATCTAACAACAAACTAATCTACAAACTGAAGTAAAGCATACAAATACAAGTAAAGAGAAGCTTGGTTGCTTGGATTGGGCCCTAACCCAAGAGCTTCAACTCTCTAAGGTAACTCAGTGCTAGCTAAAAAATGATTCCATCTTCATTATCAAAAAATAGCAAGATTACATAAAACTTTCATAAAATAGTAAGCTCGAAACGTGAGTAGAGTTTACACAAGCAAAAAAAAGTCGACCCTAGTGAGGCCCTAGGCCTCTCTACTTATACCTCTGAAGCTATCAACAAATTCCTTAAAACAAGGAGGCTTGGATCCCAAAACTCGAGATAACTATCAATCATCTTCCACTTGCTCGGCTGCCTTCTAGTGCATGATTCAGCTGCTTGTACTCCGAGCTGAATGAAGGGGAATTTGAAGTGAGGAACAATAAATGAGGGGGATTCCCTCCTATAAGTCCTCTCCTCTGTCTACTTCGAGTTATTGCTACAATTTGACCACTAGATCCTTGACTTTAACCTTGAAATCCATCCTTAATCTACATTAAATACATGTTAGACCGCATGGCATAATAACTAACTCAACTGACCCTATAAGCATAAATATAATCAGAAAACCATATAATAAGCTAAGAGAATGGTTGATTTGACTAGGTTAGGAGGTAAAATGAGCCCATATGATTACCCATTTATGAGGCTCATCATATTGAAACAAGAGAGGAGCTTACCAATTTAGAGGAGGGGTTGCTTGATGTAGAATTCTTTGCAATGCGCGTCGCAGAAAATCACTTTGCAGACATTATACATTTTCTGACTATAGGAACAAATCCAAAAGGGTATACTAGTCAAAAAAAGAAAGGTGCGCGGTATATCATCACCGTGACTGAGTATTTGACAATATGGCAAGAGGCACAACACGTGAAGCATTGTACAAGGGCAACAACAATGAAGTTCCTATTTGAGTATGTGCTCACTAGGTTCGGTTACCCGAAGATTTTGATGAGCGATCATGGTACACATTTCCTTAATGAAACGATCAACACGCCGACAGAAGAATTCCAAGTCTATCATCACAAGAGTACGCCATATCACCCTCACACTATTGGGATGGTTGAAGCATTTAATAAGATATTGGAGAACGCGTTGACAAATGTTTGCAATGCGCAGAGAAATGTTTGGGACGTGCATGTACCAATGGTGCTATGGACTTACAGAACTACTTGTAAGAAGTTGATTGGACAGAGACCTTTCATGTTGGTTTATGGCGTAGAAGCTGTGATGTCGATGGAGTACATTATACCTAGTCTACGCATAGTAGCGTTCACAAGAATGGCGGACTGTGGAGCCCTGGAGGAGTGGCTCATGCAGCTGACAAAACTCGAGGAAGACAGATTTTGGCAGGATTCCATCAGCAAGTTCAGAAGGAGCGTGAAAAGGCATGGCATGATCAACACATCATACTGCGCACCTTCCAGGTAAATGAATTAGTTTTATTATATGACAGCAAGTTTAATAAATTTCCAGGAAAGTTTCAAATCCATTGGCTGGGGCCATATGTCATCAAAGAGATCACCGATGTTGGAGTAGTTGAGCTGGTGAAATTGAATAGAGATCCAATTCCGGGAAAGGTAAATGGCAGCCGATTGAAACCATACACCGGGGATCTGACCAGATGACTACATGATGGAAGCACAGTCTTAGCACTCTAGGCAGCTGCAAGGAGGCATAAGACTATAAACTACACTACCCAAGTTGTAGAGCTACGTGACAAGGGGTCTGTGTGGAACAAAAGAATATCACAATCTCGACAAAAGCACGAAGGGAGCTGTGCTATAGAGGGAGAGACCACGCAACGTAGCCAGAAAGTGACAGTTTCTATCACTGTTCATGATTTAAGTGAGAAAATGGCTAAGAGGAGTGGGCGGGTGGGGGGGCAACATTTAAGGCTGAATTTAAGAGTGAGATCTTTGAAAATCTGCTGCCAATCTAGCATTTATGTGCAGATTTTGTGGGGAACGGTCGAATTTGAAATCGAATTTGCTTATAAATTTTAGATGGCTATCCAATGAGAAACATTTTGCATTCTGAGAATTTCTGAGTTGTGCCATCTATTATGCATGAACCGTGAGTTCTTTGAGGACTTGGTCGCTAGTTCTGTATTTGAAAGGTTACCTGAGGAAACCTAGCAACTCATTAAAAACTTCATGTCTGCACCTGTAGAAACTACAAGTGCTAGAGGTCCTATTTCATCCGAGGGAGCTACCCCTGAGTTTGTGAGCATGGAGGTTCCTGCAGCAGTGCCCAAGTCGTTGAGGTCACCTAGGCTAAAGCCTACGCTGGTAAGAGAGGTCCCCAAGCCAAAGAAGGATAAAAGAAAGAAGACACTACTGGTGCGCGAGTCACCAAGGAAACATCCAGGAGCCACGCAGGAGAAAGGAAAAGTGGTAGACCTAGAGGCTAAGGAGGGTGCGAAAGACAATGATATTGAGGGGTTTGACCCCATTTCCATGTTGCCAGAGTACATCCCTCCCCGCTAGGGCAAGGTGAAAGTCCTAAAGGACCCGGATGAGGGACAGTTCCTCCTTAATACACCCCTGCTACCAGATTCTATAAATTTTGAAGGTCCGTGCTTGGTGCGTGTCCCACATCTGAAGCTCGAAGATTGGGACCTGGGGGAAATTGAGCGGATTCCCCACCTGGCTATCAACACTTTTATGAAGTGCGTTTTCTACAAGGAATTTGGTGTGACTATGCTAGAGCTGGTGGAATAGATTTGTGGGGTGAACAAAGAAGGATTGTTGAAACTGCTATGGGTGTCACATTACCACCACGCCCCGATTAATCTGATAGTCATTAAACAACTGTTGTGTCTTGTGCATGATGGGTGTTTATGGCTGAGTGAGCCGATACCTATAACCAATATGTTGATCCATAGGATCACATTATTACCTCACTCTGGGTTGAATCCGACCAACGCATTTGGTGGAAAGATGGGTGAGTGCGACCTCGCCGAAAATATGAAGGACAAGTTCAAACTTGTCAAGAAGTCGCGCAGGTATTCAATTTCGAGCATTACGAACCCTGCGGTGACGGTGTCCACCCAAATTTTGGCTGGAAAGGTGATGAGGAAGTGTTGTGCGGACAAGGTACCGACACCAATGGTTTCACTAGCGGCCCAGTGCGCTTAGGGTGTACAGTCATAGCTTACTCCCACCCCTGGCTCACTCTATGGTCTAATATCTATAAGTCAGGGGTCTATAGGCGGGGGGATAGAATCTATGAGCGAGGGGCTTACTTATTCCCCTTTCTACCAATCCCCATTTTGACCAAGTTGGGAGAGAGGGAAAAACTCTCTATAGTAGATGCCTGTTAGTACGAGCTTGCCCCGAGTCACCTTCATACCTCACGCTTCACTGGTAGCTTCGTCGCTGGGAGTATTTCTATACTTCTATCTCTTCCTTCTTGTAGTTATACCTTGCCCGATGCGGACAAGCGGCTTCGCTCCTTTACATCCACTTGGAAAACAACCCACCTAATAATCGGGAGGAATGACAATGCAGAGACTTTGACTCCTTACGATACGATGCTAAAGCGGAATTGATATATGCAATAATTCAATAGCGGCCTTGCTAAACGATCATCGAGGTTTATAATGCCAGCCAGATGTTGGGGGGGCAAGCCCTCCAAACCCCCTACAGTACAGGGATATAGTTCATCCGGCTCCTTCTAACTAAAAGACCGACCATTCCAATCAATTCCAAATCCATTACATTGGTTATGCTACTTCCCAAAAGATCCTCCGCGTTGGTTATTTTTGGCCATCTATTTTTAAGGACCGCATTTTTGCCGTATGTTTTTGTCATACATGCCAAATCTACTAACTGAAGATGCATGCGCCTCCCTCTCCTTTACACCCTGTCATTACTGTCGGCCCTTTTTCCAAATGGAACATAAATTATATGATCTGTAACCTTCGTTCAGCCGGGGGGGGGGGCGCATGGGTATATCATTGTTGTCATTGATTATTTTATGAAATGGGCCGAGGTGATGCCTACATTATCTAATGACGGTAAGACATCGACTCAATTTTTATTCAATCATGTAATTTCTCAATTCAGAGTCCCTCAGGCTATTGTCACTGATCATGGTTCTCATTTCCGTGGTCATATGATGACTGAGTTAACAACCGAACTCGGCTTGCATCATGATAGTTCAACGCCATATTATCCTCAAGCCAATGGCTAAGTAGAAGCCGTCAACAAGGTCTTGGTCATGATGCTTCAGCGTACCATTGGCATGCACAAGTCTAACTGGCATTTGGTGTTGTTTTCTGCCTTATGGGCCTACTGTACTTCCGTGAAGGATGCCACCGGATTCACTCCGTTTCAGCTTGTTTACGATCTGGAGGCTACCCTTCCGATTGAATGCGAGATCCCTTCTCTTAAATTAGCTGTCGAATTGCTCCCAAATACTACTCCGGTAGAAGAATGTCTTCTTTACCTAGAGCGGCTAGACGAGACCCGTTGACTTGCCTCTTTAATCATCGAAGCACAGAAGAAGAGAGTGAAAACTCACTTTGATCAAACTGTAACTCCTCATTCTTTCATTGAGGGAGATTTAGTCTTGCTGTACGATCAAACAAATGATAAGCTAGGGGCAGGCAAATTCAAGCCTATGTGGCATGGGCCTTATATTGTGAAACACGTTTTGCAAAAAGGGGCCTATGAGCTAATTGATTACGAAGGGAACCCTCTAAATAGGTCTCAGAATGGAATTTATCTCAAAAAATATTATGCATGAATTTCGTGCATCTGTTGTGTACATACGTGTGTTTTCAGTGTGTGTGCATGTGTGGCTTGATGTGTAGGCGTTATCGCCGCTTATTGTGTCATTTTACTTCTTGTGCGGATGTCTACTGTACCTTACATTGGTTTCGCTAATGATGCCTGTCGTAGTACCCCGAATCTTTTCTCCACGGTATGGGTGATCTACGATTCTCATAGTGAGCTAGTAGACCTTTAAGGTGTTTGTCTAAGTTGTACCAAAAACAATGTCGCTGAATATAGCACTGTCATTGAACTACTGACCGAGGCTGTTAACCTCGATATTCGTCCATTGGTTGTAAATTTAGACTCTCAACTTCTTGTTCTCCAACTTAATGAGCGTTATTCTGTCAGAAACCCTCAAATTTTAAGGTTGTATTTGCATGTTAGATTATTGGAAAGAAATTTTGATTTCATCACATATCAACACATTTCAAGAAGATTAAACACATTAACTGATGCATTGGAAAATCATGTATTAGATAGACATTTAGGCAATTTATAATCAAACATTGAATACAATCATTAAGACATAGTAATAAATCATAGATAGTATATATATTGTGTGGAGCACCGAGGTGCTCAAAAATAGTGTATATGTCAAAAAATAGAGTATTTTTTCGTGATACATCTGAGACGCATGTCTCTCAAAAATAGGAGGAAAATAAACCTAGGTGTATACTATGGTGGGTTCTGCTCCCTATAGCAGACCACCACCCACACTACTCGTCTCAGGAGTCTATGGATCCTAGGTGATATGCCAACAGTATGTCTTTGGTACTCTTGCAAGACCTCCTCGAACTCCCTGTAATCTGAGATCCCCTTAGTTAGGCCCTTGAGGTTCTGGGTAATCTCATCCTCTGCATCACCACCTGGGTGCGACAGAACTAACTCTCTTTTGTCCTCCCTCCGTGCTGTAGGAGCAAGACCCATAGGCCTTTGAGGTCCCACATCTGCAAATGAAATGAACGTGACGATTAAGACATATGCATTTTAAAAAATCCAAAAACATTATAACAAACAAAAACACATAAATAGTGTGGTGATTAACCAAGTGTGTTACCTCTCTCTTCCCATTGCTTGCCAGGTGGGAGCATCATGTCAGGATCTCCTCAGAATTCTGTGCCCACATAGGGCCAATCCTCAACAATAACAATCTGCGGATCCAGCGACTCCCGAAAGAATACTCCCCATGAGACCGACCGACCGCCACCTCCTCGTGGAATCACATGTGCCCATCTGGTGATGCGAGTCTCTCACGGTCCTGGCACATATAGGTCCATGTCCTACAACTGAAGTAATGGTACCTACTCTAGCATGAGAGGTATCAGGATGGAGTCATATCCAAACTGTTTGGTTTCTCCGCGTTGGCATTTGATCAGTTGTCTCTTCATGTTCAGAGACACTGCCTCAACTCAGTCATACATGGTCAGGTTAAGGAAATCTAGAGCCAACCGCAGTTGGGTCTTAGTTGCCTCGTGCTGTGCCTGAGAGCCTACTTCTCTCGTGATTGTGAACAGTTTGACGTGAAGTGTCAAATCTTGCACTGTTGGGATCTGCAGTTTCCCACTGGTGGGTGATTTGTGTGCCCCTGGGCACACTCATGCAATCAGCATATCAAGGGTCTCTCCAGAAACCCGCATGCCCTCCATGTGGGGTTTATCACCTTGATGAGATAAGCCTGTTAGGAAATATATGTCGGTCGCATCGAACTCAATATCCTGACCCCGAATAACAAACTTTCCCTCTGTCAGATTCCACGAGCGGATCAGGAACTCAAGCAAGTCTAGCTGTGCCCAAAGGAGTGGTGTGAGGAAAAATTTCAGTAGCCCGCAGTTTCGCAGGGCTCTTCTACATTGAGGATCATTGAACGCTCTTTGATCATCAACATCATGAGTTCGCTCTTGCCACACGAGCACCATTCTCACACCCTGCATAAACCAACAACATCAAATAGAATTGTTTTGACCGTTCAAAATGCTGCCAAAATGAAAAATTCATATTTCGCAGCACCATCGTAGTTGTTTTTAAAATATCAGGGACGACTCAATTTCTTAGTTTATTTTTTGTCGGGTCATCGCAGCAGTACACCTGTTTCGCGCGATGATTCCGATTGTGGCGTTTGTGAAATCCTTGATTGTCACTAACTCGTGAGGGATTTCCGCGACGACCGAGGCATGACTATGAAACAAAAAATTCACCAAAAATCCACCTAAAATGAGTGAAATTCAACTTCAATACAATCAAAATGTAGAGAATGGCTTGATGTACTTACTTGGTGAAATTCTAGTGTGAAATGGTCGACCACAAGTGACGGAATTGAGTTCCAAAAATCGCACAAGTATGTAGTTGAAAAGTTACTAGAGGTTAAAAACTCAAAATACAATGTAAAAAATGATTTGCCATAGGCCTTTATATAGATATTTTTCAAAATTTTAGGGTTTTTTGCACTATAGGGTTTGGGTTTTTTCATATGTTTTGGGTTCTACCTATGGTTTTAGGTTTTTTGACCTAATTTTTCAAATTTATAAGTGCATTTTTGTCGAATGGATCTTATACTTTGTTTTTATATGCAGAAACAAGGACGATGGATACATTTAATGATTGATACATGCTTGGTCCCCATTGTGAAATCTTCTACAAGTCTTCTTTAAGCTCTTTTCCGACTTATAAAGACGAAAAAATTGCTGAGTTTTCCTTTTTAACTCGTTAAACGAAATAAAAAGGCGGTCCACTTTCAACTATTTTCCGACCGTATAAATGCGAAAAGATGGCCAGACTTTTGTCGTTTCAAGTTCAATTTTGGTTATAAAATGTTGTTTCTCCAATCAATTTTTTACTTTTTCAGATCGGGAACACTAATTACGAAAAGTACTCCTTGATTGTAATGGTCAAGCAGTTCTCTTGAGTATTGTTTTATACTTTTTCGGGCTTGAGGGACACAAATTTATGAAAAATGACCCCCATGGAATTTTATTTTCTGTGTCTTTTTCAAACTCTCTAAACATGAAAAAGACTTCGATTTTTACCTATGTCGGACTCATTAAACCCTGACGACATTGGACTCGTCACCATGATGAGACTCGAGCTTCTCCTCCTTAGGGCTCGTTAAATTATCACTAGGTTGGATTCGTCCGAAGGTCGAATTTATATCACAAGCATATGCTATCCCCTTCAAGCTTGTTTTTCAAAAATAATTGGGGTACTCGCCAGTAATGGTGGGGGAAATTTGGAAGTCGTCATTGGTTACCTACGGTAGCTAGTCACTCTTGAACATTGACACTTTTGCTTCTCGTCAGGTTGGGATCTCCTCATATCGTCATCGGCCTTCCGGGGTTTTGGGTTGTCATTTTGCCTCATTCCATCTGATCCATGTTGTCTCCATCAGACCTCCGATCCCTTGGTCCCAAAATGCTGCCGCATTCTGGAGTCATGTCGCTGATATGTTCAAGAGTATAATCTTTCTGCAATTCGCACCCTTACCTCCTCCTCTGATGCTTTGTTTCACTGTATACCACTTGTTCCTTGTCTCGCATTGTTGATGGGGGAAACATTATGGCCCTCCTACAATGGATCACCTCCTGTTGATGTCAGCTCATTATCCAGGAAGTTGATCTAGAGATCCCTTTCAGTACCTTGGAGCTTGCATCCCTCAATGGAAAGTTCTTCGCGCTTGACGATAGATTTTCATCATTGGTCTTCGATTGGGTGATTCCACGAGTGTTTGACTTCAGCTCATTTTTCACACTTAGTGGATTGTACTGGCAGTACCTTGAGAACAATTGACATTATTGGTGGTCTCTCTCGCGCTTGTTAATAGTTTCTATCATTGACCGATAATCAAGCAACTTTCTATTATGCTCGACTTCAGCACATCTATTCGCATGCTAGAACTTGTACTATGATTGGTGAGGGTTTCAAAACCCCGGACAAAGATTACACCTGTTCGGGCTGTGTGGATTGGTTCGTGATTATATGCATGACTCTTTGATTGGATGGTTGTGACCATACCTAAGTCTTCATGCATGGCTGCGACCATACCTTTATCCTTATATATGGTCTTATCAACTGGGTGGTTGCATCCATACCACAGACCATGTTTCATATGCCTTTTGGATGGATGCGCCCATGCCTAGACTACATGTATTTCACTATCAGAGATATCAGTTGTACTTGCGCCTATAGGTTCTTCACGGTGGTGTTCCAGTTCAGTTACGATTTCGTAAGGAATTTCACCCCTCCCACTCTCTCGGGCTTCATGCTTTAGGGGGCATCTGTTACACAGTAATTTGTCACTGACCTCATCTTGGTCCCTCCACTGTGTCATACATCAGATAAACATGTCCATATCTTCCCACTCATGCAAGAATATTAAGCAAGTGTTCTCTAATGCTAAAGATTGACCCTTTTTGCCTATGTTTCTGCATCGTCACAAGTAAACCCTTAAAATGTGTGACGGTTCCCTATCATGAACTGTATCATTGCGACGTCGTCGTAGGTGTACAACTATTTCCTGTGACGATCGAATTTTAGGGCTCGGTTCAAGTCTTCCAGATGTTTATTGCGACGATTGGTCCGAACGCATTGCTCCCTTGCGACGTCATCGCTAATCCCTAGTTTATGACCTGTGACAATCCAGATTTGGTGAATTAGTTCAAACAGTGGGCCTTCTGGGTGATTTTAGAGCTAGTTGTTGGGTCAGATTGGTTCGCCTTTCCTCCTCTGGGATGGTAGTTCCACCTTTCATGAAACTTCCCTTGAGGATAAGCTCCCTCTCCCTCATTTCATGGAGGCTCCTCCTCCTATAAAAGCACTCGCCATTGCTATAATAAGCTAGTTCCTGGTTATAGGTTGCTAGTTGGATTGAAGCAGATTAGATATCTTTGGCGTGAGTTTGACAAGTGTGGAATTGTTGATAGTTTGGTAAGAGATTGTGGAGTGCCTTAACCTTGCATTAGAGTTTGTGACTAAGAGAGAGATATTACTCATTTGGGAAACCCATTCTTGAGAGTGAATGTTTGAAGGAACATACTGACTGGACCCTCTGAGAAGGCTTGCGACGTCAAGGCTTGGTTGTAAGCTTTGCTCTTTATTTATTTTAATACAATGAATAATGATTTCCTATATCTTGTGTAAAATTTACATGGTAGCTTATAATTCCTTGAATTTATAAGTGAATAGATCATTGTTGTTCTTGGTTATGTGCTTTGTTTTTTTCTTGTGGTGTTTCAGGTCGATTGCTCATTAAGGAGAAGGAAATGGAAGTTGGAGCGGTGCAACGGAAGCTTCACCAAACACCGGTTTTGAGGTAGCCTCCAATGATGACTATTTAAGGGAATCGATTGTTGTTTTGTTTTGCTGTGAATAGACCCACTCTAGGGTTAGAGGGGTTGCCTCTGTCCGGAGGGAACACTTTCCTACTTCACAGTCCTTCCTTTATGACCATATACTCTAATATGCCTTCTCTTATGATTTGAATTTGAAATTCCTCCATTTTTGCCTCTAGTTTCTTCTTTTCTTGTAGGATATCACCAAATTCCTCTTTGTTCCATGATTTGATTTTTAGTTTCAAATTTTTTAATTTCTTTTGGAAACTCTGCATCCAACTATTTCCTTCAACCTCTATTTCTCCCACCATTGTTCCATATTATTCACAAACCCCATACTTCTCAACCAGAAGCTTTCAAATCTGAATGGGTGGTTCTTGGGAGCCACTTTTAAGTCAATTTCTCGCTGGATGGGCAAGTGATCTGAGCCCATGCTGAGCAGAATCGTGGATTCTAAAAAAAATCTCGATTTAGCATCCTCTATTTTAAGAAACCTGTCCATATTGCTTGCGATTTGATGTTGTCCACCCCTACAGTTGTTCCATGTGTGGATCCCATTGCGAGTCTCAATTTCCAATAACTGAAGATCCTGGATTGTGTCATTGAAGAGGGTTGAGGCCAAATCCAACCTATGAACCCCTACTCTCTTTTCTTCCAGATCACGTATCATGTTAAAATCACCACCTACTATCCATCCTAGCTCCTACAATGATTTTTTGATTATGTGGAGCTCTCGAAGGAATTTTTCTTTCATATTAAGAGTATGTCGTCCATATATTGCTGTGAGACTGGTCCATTCCTTTGAGCCTATACATCAGAATTTTCCTGTCAGACTATGAAGAAATCCTTGCCAGTGTTGGAAGGACACCCGGGAGGGGTCCCAGATTACAACTAACCCTCCTATTGTACCACAAGTGTCAATTGCCATAACCTCGTTGCACTACCAACATTTATATAAAATTTGATTGAACTTATTGCTTGATATTTTGGTTTCTTATAATAAAACAATCTCTTGATTTTCTTTGCTTATTTTAGATTTTAGGTATCAGAGCTTACTTGGATTGTTTAAGCCCAAAATATTCTAGGAGATGATCTTCATCGAGTAGGTGATAGGGTGTGAGGGAAATACTCAGTAAGTTGACTAATTTTCCTAGAATTAAGGAGGAATTCCCCATCTTCCTTCAAATCCTCTTTAGAGGTTTTGCGACCTCGTTTCCCTCATTCCACGATTGCGAATTTAGACTGTGATGAGTTCCATTGTCTTCTTTCCTTACTAGTGAGGAGTTGTTTTAGATCCCCTTCTTGCTGGAATTCAGACACACCATTGGCTAAAAATATGCCAAAAATGGGTCAGTTGGTTTGAAGGGATATCCTTGATATCTTCCTTCATCCAGATCCTGAAAAATTTTAGCATTTTTTTTTCATTTGGGTTAAGTCTATCATGCTTCTCTTCTACTTCCAAGAGTTTACTAGTGTGAATTAATACATCTTTCAATCTGTGATCTTCTTCCATATCCTCCGAGGATTTCCATTTAGGGGTGATTCGTTCTCCACCTTTACTTTGTTGTTGAATTACATTCCTTACTTGAATAACCATTTGTGCATTTTGTTGATCTGCTGGCTCATCTATCTCCATATTTATGAGGGTTGCAAATGAGTTTTCTCCTAATGCCTTAAGGAAGCTACTTTGGTTCCCATTCTGCTGAGTTTGTGTTGTCGTAGCCTAATTCTGAGGTAGACTCTGAGTTGTATGGATCTGTCTGTGTGTTGAGGGGTTGGGTTGATATTTAGGGGGTTTTCCTTTGCATTATCCCATAGTTTACAAAACCTCATGCTTTTTTTTTTTCTCATTAGAGAAATTTTGAGGTCTAAAATGGGTCTCTTAAGAAAAATGTACAACCAAAATAAAATTTACAATAAACAATAGGATTCAAGATGATGATGTCAACCATGGGTGATGATTCACCATTTTTGGAGTAAAAAAGTAAAAATGTTAAAAAATAATAAAATAATAAAGCTATTTTTTCAAATCATATTTTCAACTTATCTCCATGAGGTTTTACTCAAACTTTGAGCGTGAGTACTCTGTGGATGCAAAATTTAATTCCTCATCTAAGGAGTACCCATTTTGAATACTTTAAATGGACCCTACTTGATCTAAAATTGATTTCTAGTTAAGATTGTGTTACTATCATTTGCAGATATAAAATTTTCTTTGCTTTGGTTTGCTTATCTATAAAGAGTTTATCTATGAGCATGTGATTGTCAATTCATCTACGTTGGTGAAATTTAGTGTTTTTCATGAACTTAAAAGAATGAATTTAAATCATTGAACAACAACATATAAAAACACAGCAAGCACAAATAACAAAGCTCAATACACGAATTTTTGTTGAAGGAGTTCACACCTCCTGGGCTACATCTCCTTGGTCCAGCTTCATAGTGTGGGCCTTTGTATTAGCTTCAATAGTGCTCAAATTGTTGTTGAATGCATACAATATTCTTGGAACCTATTCCAATGAGTTTAAAACATGCAAATCTATCACAAATGACTATTTTTTTACTCAATTTGGTTACCAGCTACTCTGGGAATGACCTCCAACACTTGGTGGCCATAGACTTCAAAAATATTCAGGTGACCAAAAACACCTGTAGATGACCTCTTCTATCTCTAAAACCTGCTCCAATGATTTTCTAGCATGCCAATTAGCCAAAAATGACTATTCATTTTCGAAATTTGGCTGAGAATTGAGTAAGTTATGGCTCAAATAATTTTTCCCATAAAACCTCCGCTAAATTTGGAGAGACTCTAGTTAAGTCCTCCAAGTTTGGTGGTGGTTTCGGATTTAGTGGCTCCGCCATAAATTATGCCAACTTAATTACAAATTAATTAAATGCTAATCCTAATCATGATGCTAATCCTGCTTCCATTCTGGCCCTTGGTCATGTGGTTGAGGTCACATGGAGAGGGGGCTGGCCCTGGGGGGCTTCGTTTTTAACAAACTTTCAGAAGTTATAACTTTTTCATACGATGTCAATTTTTTTGAACCATTCATGGCATTGGAATCTTGGCAACGGACTCTATCCATTCATTCAGGTCTAAAGCAATTATGAGCAATTTCATTTTTTAGCTAAAATATTGATCCCTGATCATTCCTCCCCACTAGAAGCCTTTTGGACCCCAAAAGCTCTCTTGATCACTGATTATGTTGATGAGGGGAATGTTCCCTCATCCTTCTAGTCTTTATCCATTAAAATATTCCTAATTTCATCATTTGGAGCTTTTCATAAAAAGTCAAAATTTTCCTTGATTCCGACGACCATCTATTGCTGTCTTTGACATCGTCATGCTGCGATATTTTTGAATTTGCAGAACAACAATCTAATTTTGCAGAAAACATCTTGTTCCTACCTTGGTCAACAATCAAAGGAAACTTGGAATCTTTCTCACCTTGCACTTTGTCTCTATGGCAATTTTTAGTTGCTTTTGCCTTGTACTTGAGTCAACCCTTACCCAAGTTTCTTTGTCATTGTAATGTGTCTTTTGGAAACCAAAAACGAACATTTGTGAAACCCATGCCATCTTTGCCAAGCTACTTTGTCCTCTTCTCTTTGACCTTTGCAACTTCTTGCACCGACACCTTGTTTTCAACACTGCTCAACACGAATGTTAGCTGCTGCAAATGTTTTTCACCTTCTTTCAAAGGAAACCTGTTATCATTCTGAAACAAATCATTACAAATATAAGTGTATTTATGAAAAGTATGATTCAAAACATATATTTATTTGATCATCAACAATGTCAAGTTCTGACTTGCATTCACTAGCCTCTTCATTTTCCCTGCATTAACTAAAGAAATGTTTAGTTTCTTGTGATGAGCTCTCACAATATAATTCACCCCATCTTTAAGCAAATGATATTTGTGCTCATAGAAATGAAACACCACTTTCCTGCTATACAAATATGGACTTCCCAAGATAATTCCAAAACTGTCAAGTGGAACCATGTCTAACTCGACTTCATCAACAAATTTTGCAGTAATATCAAATCTAAAAATGCATTTCCTTGAAACCTGTAAATTGGCATCCTTAACTATCCAACCCAAAGGGTATGGTCTATGATGTGGTACAATTTCAAGTTTAATCTCTTTAACTAAGTCTTCTGAAATCAGGTTTGCTTGCAATCCACTATCAAAGAGTGCATCAATCTTGGTATGATTTGAGATTACTCTGATAGTGAACAACTCTTCCCTTTTGCCTTCATTTGGAGTGTTGTTGTGACTATTTGAGGAACTAGTACTTTCAACATGTTGACCTTTCAAACTCATAGCTGTAATTTTTGTCTCATCTCCTGAATTAGACCCTAAGTCTTTTTTAGCTATAGCAACAATTTTCCCTTCTTTTTGGCTTTCAATCTATCTGGTTTTAATTTTGGATGAAGTTGCCAACAATCGTCTTCATCATGGCTAGTGTTTGAACAGTTTTTGCATGTGAGTTTTTTCTTCTCTTTTTTGATACTTGCATTCTTCTTTCCCTTCCATTTTCCTCCCTTCTCTTTTCCCTTACCCTCACTTTCACCTTTCTCCTCTATGTTTTGTTTTCCCCTTGCCTCAAGATGCGTGGCTTGCACACATACTTCATCTTAAGTTGCTTGGGTTAAACATAAGGATAGTATTCTACAAATAGGAATGTAAACCTCCAATATGTTTTAAGAGTGTGTGTTGTGAATTCAAGTTTACTTCTAATAACAAAGATCTTTTTCTAAACTCCTATGTATAATCTTGGACTGTTTGGCCTTTAAACTGCCTAAAATTCTGCCAACTCATAATGGCTTTTTGCATATAGGCTAAAAGATAAAATTGTCTTTTAAAGGAAGAAATGAATTCCACCCAACAAATGGATATCTTACCATGGATTCACATTTCCTCTTGAGTATTTGCTTCCCAACAAACTAGTGCAACTCCTTCTAGTCTCAGTGAAGCCAACTGGATCTTTGTGTCATCCTCTTAAAGCTTCTGAATTCTGCAGTATACCTCCAACTGTCGAATCCAATTGTCCAACTTTTCTGCATTCACTTCTCCATTGTACATGAGAAGTTTGAATTTTATGTCCAATTTCAGTAATGGAGTTTTTCCTTTTGGGGTTTTGGAATGAGTATGGGCAGTGGTGGTAGTGGAATATGATACAATGTGAGATGGTGAAGATGATAAGGACTGTGGAGATGGAGTCGGCTTTCCACCATTCCCTTTGGAATCCTTCTTTTCATCTTTTTTGTCCTTTGAGCTTCCTTCTCCATGTCGAGGTTTAGAACTCTCTCCAACCATTCTGGTGTTCCTCTCTTCATAGATGACTTTAACCATCTTAGTCAAAGTATATAAAACTTTTTTGAATTCTTCCTCTTCTGGAGAGGGACCTTCATGCTCTCTTTCTCTAGACATAATGGCTACGAATTCAGGCTTAGAAATTTGTACTGATTGTACCTCTTCAATCACTTCAACCTCTTGTGCAATCTATCCCTCTTCTATCTCCACTGATGGAGATGGAACTTAAGGTGATTTAGGTGCTACCTTGAGTGGTTCTTTGGGTGAGGATGGTGCTTTCTCAACCTTCTTTCTCCTTGTCCTAATCTCAGGACTAGCTATTAGTAGCTTCTCTTCTCATATCTGCAACTTCAACCTTGTAATCATAACAACAATTGAAACTATTAAATCCTTCAAGCAAACCAAGCAAGCAACCTTGTGCTCTAATACCAACTTGATTTGAAATTAATTGCTAGTTAATACCGTGCTAGTATCATTTCCAGATATAAAATTTTCTTTGCTTTGGTTTGCTTATCCATAAAGAGTTTATCCATGAGCATGTGATTGTCAATTCATCTAACTTGGTGAAATTTAGTGTTTTGCATGAAATTAAAAGCATGAATTTAAATGGCTGAACAACAGCATATAAAAATACAACAAGCAAAAATAACAGAGCTCAATACACAATTTTTTGTTGAAGGAGTTCACCCTTCCTGGGTTACATCTCCTTGGTCCGGCTTCTTAGTGTGGGCCTTTGTATTAGATTCAACAGTGCTCAAATTTCTGTCACATGCATCCAATTCTATTGGAAATATTCCAATTATTTTAAAACATTCAAATCTATCAGAAATGACTATTTGTTTACACAATTTGGTTACCAGCTGCTCTGGGATTGGCCTCCAACCCCTAGTGGCCCTTGGCTTCAAAAATATTCAAGTGAAAAAAACACCTGTAGATGACCTCTTCTGCCTCTGAAACCTTCTCCAATGAGTTTCCAGAATTCCAATTAGCCAAAAATGACTATTCATTTTCGAAATTTGGCTGAGAATTGAGTAAGTTATGGCTCAAAGAGTTTTTCCTAGAAAACCTCTGCTAAATCTGGAGAGACTCCAGTTAAGTCCACCAAGTTTGGTGGTGGTTCCAGATTTAGTGGCTCTACCATAAATTCTGCCAACTTAATTATGGATTAATTAAATTCTAATCCTGATTATGGCGCTAATCCTGCTTCCGTTCTAGCCCTTGGTCATGTGGTTGAGGCCACATGGAGAGGGGGTTGGACCAGGGGCTTTGTTTTTACCAAAATTTCAGAAGCTCTAACTTTTGCATACAATGTTGGTATTTCTAACCATTCATGGTGTTGGAATCCTAGCAACAAAATCTATCCATCCATTCAGTTCTGAAGTAATGTTGAGCACTTTCATTTTTTTAAGCTAAAATATTGATCACTGACCAATGCTACATGAAAAATGAGAAATACATGAAAAAACATGATTGCAATCATGTTTTTAATGTATTTCTCATTTTTCATGTAGCAGAGTCCATTGAAAGTATACAACATGGCTACTTCTTGGATGAGGGATCAAATTTTGCATCCAATGAGTGTTGGCACTCGAAATTTGAGTAAACCCATGGGGAGATAAGTTGAAAATGCGAGTTGAAAAATCTTTTTTTCTTTTCTTTTTACCATCTAAAATTTTATGATGTAATCTAATCTTATTTTATTATTTCCACTATTATTTTATAATTTCCTTAGGAGGCTCATTTTAGACCTCAAAATTCCCCTAATGTTTCCTTCTGTTCTTTCGTTGCTATAAGTGGGCAATCTTTGAACAAGTGGCCATATTCATGGAAATGACATATGAAAGGCACATGCTCATAATCCAAGGGACGAGTCCAAATTGAATCATGGTACTCAAGATCTATTGACTCTGGAAGCGACTGCGAAATGTTCATATGGACACATATATTGGCATATGCTGCATGTCTTCTCCTTTTTATGATTTCCGAGATTTTAACAAATTGCCATATGGAGTTTCCTATTCCTTCTATAATATCAGGTTCCCAGAAGTCCTATGGCAGAGAAAAATGGTGAACCCATTCCAGGGTTTTCAGAAATTGTTCTTTCTCAGGGTCGTAACATTCCTCCAAGAATCGCATGCATAGCCCTACATTATTCATAAAGCAGGGCCCATTTTTGAAAGCTTTATTCTGGTCCATAAGATCTTGAAAGACTACTACGAAGAAACCTTTTGAACACAACTAAATTTAAATGGGTCCATTAGGGTTCCATTTGGCTTGGATCCATTGGAGAATTTCCTGTTCCTTTGGCCAGATGCCCATAACTTTACAGATGAGTGCATGATCCTTCATAAATTGTTGGGTTTTTTTTTTCGATAGAGTTATTCAGGATCACAAATTTAGGGTTTTTTCACAGATTTAGGAAAACATTGACCTCACATTATTTCCTACCATTATGCCCCCATCACTGGTGCCTCTTCAAATCTCTGCTCTTTTGCTGTCGAATTTGATGCATGACTATAACCTTCACCAGTTCCATGGACTGCGTTACTATATGAGGGGGGACCTCCTCCCTTGGAAGGATTGCTTATTGGAAGACCATTGCAAAACACGACTAATGAAAACTCAATCTGTTAGAAAAATATAGGGAGCACATTATGACACACATAATCACTTCACTTAATACTTTTATTGATCACCACAGGTACAAATATATAAGACACAAATTACTAACTTCGACACAACTAGATCATCATTACAATTCACACATTGGAAAAAAGAACTTCTAGACTGAATCCTTGTAACTCCTAATGAAAATTACACATGACATTGAAGCATTACTTCCAAAACCCTCCCTTAATCCTTACTGATGAGCCTAGGTATTGCAGCAAGAATGCTGCAACTCCTAGGGCTACCAACTTTACTTATCAACCTAGGGTTCGTACAAACTTGGAGGTGACTATGCTATATACACAAGTAGAAGTGAAGGTACTTCCTGTTGTCACTGCTCAAATGGCAAGAGACCCCAGGGGTTCCAACCCAAACTTCTATAGGGTCAAAAGAGGATTTATTTTGATGGAAGGAGAGCAAACCTATTCTAGGGGAGAGCTATTCTACTACAGAAATGAAGAAAACAACATGAAACCCTAAATCACCATAAACTAATTAATCATGAAAATAGCTAGACTAAGAAGAATTGATAAGCAACACTAATCTAATGTTAACTATTTAAGTTGCAAGAGTAAAGCAGTAAAACTAGACTAAGGGGTCAGAAATGGAACTAAGATAAGTCTGTGTATAAGCAGAAGAAGCAGTCAAAGGTCAAAATGGTGAAAATAGGACGTAATGAGCAACAATGCATGAGGAACGTTGGATCAAGCAGGTGAAGGGTAAATGAACGGTTGAGATCGAACAGTAGGAGCATATGTAGGCAAATGGGCGGACATGGTGGACTAATCAGATGGACGCTTGGGATTATATTGCAGAGGCGATCGACAGATGGACGGTGGAGATCGGCCAAGCCAGTTGGTGATCGCGTGAAGTGATAACTGTTGGGTCAAGAGACAGATCGACGGTGGAAAGTTCAAGGTGATAAAGTGACCGGGTGATGCGATAACCGTCAGATCTGGCTGGGAAGATCGATGGTGGAGATTGGAGCGTGACAAGAAACATGTGGAAATGACGAGTGGGTTTGGAGGGCAGTAAGTTATATCTCACACGCCCTCAAAACCATAAGTTGTATTTTGAAAATTCACGCGATTAGCCTCCCTGACTGACAGGTAGCACGGGCAAACCACCCATCTCGTGTGCTCTCAAGTAGATAACGTTCGAACAGAAATCCATGTGATATGGCATGAAGGCCGTTGGATATAGCAAAGCAGATCTATGGAGGAGATATGATTGAGCAGGTTGGTGAGTGGGTGTGCGATAATTGTCAGATATGACAAGGCAGATTGACGGTGGGGATTTAAAGGGTGAAAAGTCAAACACGAAAAGTGGATTGGGCAATGATTGGTCGGTTTTGTGTGTGAAAGACGATCGATGGTTAAAAATTGTTTGAACATGGATGAACAGCGTCCGCTGAGCTTTTCATGCTGCAGGAGAATGAAAGAGGTATGTGAGTGAGGTCTGATCACAGAAAGAGAGCGAACGAGCAAATGACCGTTTAAGGAACAGAGCAATATGAAATGACTTTAGTGCTTGGATTAAATGACAAAACCTCTGTGAAAACCAAAACCCTATGTTTTTGGGGTTGCTGCATGGTTTCTTCCTCACATCATGGTCCCATAGGGAGGAGGTGAGGCTGAGACACCTGTGAGCAAAATTGTGGATATTTTCTTTGCTACCAGGCTAATGGAAAGCATAAATGAAGCAAACTGGAACACAACTAATCTGCTCTGCACTACTGTAATGAAATTGTGACTATTCAAGCAAATGAACAAAAAATAAGAAACTACTTAAGCAGGAAAGCCATGAACCTGTGCTAAACCATTGTGATGAACATGCATCTACTTAACCAAATGAATAATAAAACCATGCATCTATGCTAATGTTGTAATGGAAATGAACTACTTGAGTTAATGAATAGAAAGAAAGATTCTATGCTAGAAAATACAAGAAAGAGGAGATTTGGTTGCTAGGGTTGGCCCCTAACCCAAGAGATTGAGCTCTTCTCAAATCAAAACTCATCCTCATTATCAAAAAAACATTGTATTACATCAAACTGTTACAAGTCAACAGGTCCAAATACTTGCTAATTGACTAAATAACTATTGGTTAATTGCCTAAAAAAACTGAGGTCCTAATACTCTCTATTTATACATCTGAAGTCTCAACAACTTACCTCAAAATTATGGAGGTACAACTCCCAACTTAATCGTAACTTGTCCTTTCACTTTCACTAGCTCGACTGCCTTCTAGTAGGGAGGCTGCTTGTACTTCCACTTGCTTGGCTGTCTTTTAGTACTCCTGATTTGGTTGTGTGTACTTTTAGCTGATGGAGGGATATTTGAATGGATGGGAAGTAAATGAGGAGGATTTACCTCTAGCAATTCCTCTCTCTTGCGCCATCTGAGTTTTTACCAAGGTCTTTTACCATAGTTCCTTGCTTTTACCTTTTATCCCTGCATTTCCTTTGCTTTCATACTTTATTCCTGCATTACATGCACTTTAGACCAAAAAGAAAAATATCCAACTCTAACTCAACTCACAAGCAAAATATAATCAAAAGTATGCAATAAGTTGTGAGAATATTTGGTTTGACTAAGCTAAGAGGTGAATTAAGGCCAATTAAGGCCCATATAATTACTCAATGATGAGACTCATCATCAACCCCCTACTGAAAGTGTTGCTCATGAGCAACTTAGTGGCTCTCGTAGCTTCTCTGACATCTCATGCTTCTGTTGTGGTCTTTTTTTCTTATTTTTAGCAGTATGCTTCCCTTTCTCCTTCTCCCCACTGCTCCTAGTGCAATACATGAAGCATCCACATGCACCTGAAATTCCTTCTTCCAATCCGGGAAGACTAGGATTGGTGCGGTGACCATTTTCTCCTTCAATACATCTAGACTTCGTTGACATTCTTCATCCCAACAGAGTGTAACGTCCTTCTTCAGTATCTTTTCCATAGGCACGGTAATCTAAGCATAACTCTTGATGAACTTTCCATAATACCCAATATGGCCCAGTGTTGCGTACAACTGTTTAACACTCCTTGGAACCTCCAAATTGATTATAATCATGATCTTAGTAGGGTCCACCATTAATCCTTGCTTACACACCACATGACCCAACAAAATTCCAAGGGGACGCAAAACAAGCATCTCTTCAAGTTTAGCATGATCTAATACCTTCGGCATATATCCAACATCAAGCATAAACTGGATACATGGCACTTTACCAGCCCAAACACTGCCCAATCATCAAAATATACCTCCAAAAATTTGTGAATGAAGTCTTTAAACACCGTGATGACTATGCGCAAGAAGATTGTCGGTGCATTCTTAAGTCTAAAAGGCATTACTGTATACTAGAAACACCCCCACTCTGTCACAAAGGTCATCTTGCTCCTATCTTCTAGCATGATCTTAATCTGATGGTATCCACAGAACCAAGCAGTGAATGAATAGGCTTTCTGCCCTCCAACGTTATCTAGTACTTCATCTGTAAATGGCGTTGGAAAAGGATCATGAATGCAAGCATCGTTAAGCTTCCTGAGATCTACACAAATTTGTATTTCCCCTTTCTGCTTCTTCTTTTGGACTACCATTGGGCTCACCCAATCAAACTCCTCCACTGGTTCAATAATGTCTGCCTCAAGCATCTTATCCAACTCTAAGCGGACCTTTTATTTATACTTGGGATTAAGGCGGTATGGCCTCTATTTAATCGGCTTCACATCCAGCTTCAAGGTAATTTTCATCACACCCAACTCCTCTATGATACCTTTTAGGTCTGAGAACTTTGTAGGTGATCAGATATTGATCCAGGACTTCAGTGATAGCTCAAATTTCAAAGCGTTCAAAAGTGTGTCGAACCTGAACGACCGGATAGATCTCATCCTCTTGATTCCGGAGCCATGAACGATTCGAAAAACGGTCTCCATATGAGAAAGTTATGCCAAAAATAAGAATTGCCCAATAACACTGAAATTTTGAATTTGTTCAAAAAAATTTAAAATAAAATATTCCATGGAATATTTTGTCTTGGGCAGTGAATGGCAGGATGCCACATGGCAGGCCCGGAGGCTGCCACATGGCCTGGGTGACATCATCATGACGTCAGCACAATTTTTTGGTATACGTTAAAATGTTGATAGCGGAGAGGTTTGAATAGGAGACCTGCCTTATAACACTCCCACACTTTACCGTTGAACCATGAACACCAGACTTGTTTAAGTTGTGGAACAAATTGTGGTTACAGTTTGAATTTTGTTAAGGGCGAGGCCCAAGGGGGCCAGCCCCCATGCATATGACCACAACGCCCAAAATCGTGGACCTATTCCCTAAACCGTGCAGATGTAACAATTATACACGATACATGGTCACATTCTCGTAAGACCGGGGTTAAACACATAGTTAACCAGCAGTTATGGCGTGGAAGCCAAGGGATAACTGCCAGTTATGTAAACCAGTCACATGCGTAGAGTTAATGGAGTTAACTAACAGTCTTGATGGCAGCTTTTTTGGCGGAGCGCTCCAAAAATGGCAGGATTGCCAAAACTGTCGGGGTTATCTAGACTCTAATTAAAGTTAGCTGGAGTCTTTCTAGGACCAACTGGCAGTGGGGAGTAAATGGCCATAACTTTGGCTAGGAAAGTCCTTTCTGGACGAATTATTTATTTATTTATTTCGGGTATTCAGATGATTCTGAAGCCATTGGCACAGGTGAGAGGGTAATTAGAGGTTGTTTGCAAGTGTATTTGCTCCATGGAATTTCTAGGAGCCACTAGGGCCCAACATTGTGAGAGCTATATTGGGTTGCAGGTACCCATTGGAGGTGAACCAACAGACAATCCTAAAGGATTTGAGTGTTTTGAATCCATTTTTACAGTCTATTTCGCATGTAGAGCTTGTATTCAACTGTACAATCATTTGAGATTTTAATCAAATCAAGGACATGCCCATTTGGGAGCCTTGGACCCGACAGATGTATCGAAGGATTATCAGCTTCTTTTGCATCTGCGTTTGAGTTATTTTCCTGAACAAATCTGTTTTAGTATGTTAAACAGAGAAATGAATTAATTCTACTACACATAAAAGGGTCATAAACAGCAGAAAAACTCATTTGTTTCTAACTGCAAGACATGTACATCAATTAAACATGTATGTTTACTGAATTGAATACCTTGCTAAGCATTTACAAGTAGTTTCAAAATCAGATCAAGTTGGTATCGAAGCTATGTTGTTGTTTCTTTGTATCAAAAGCAGTCAAATAAAGCTATAGATAGAGCCTGAAAAGAGCGAGGAAGCCTTCAAAATGCTCTTGTTATACAATTGCAAAGTAGATAAATTCTCTTTTCAGTCAATCTCTGGTGTAGTTGTCTTTTTATTGTTTTTGTGCAAGGATATTTTGACTGTCTTGCAAGTTTTGATCACAATAGCTTGATTGTATAGCTTGAAAGGTGTTTAAAGCAGTGTTGAAGATTGACTGCTTTACTATTTTGCAAACTGCATGTTGTTTGAGTTTGTTGAAGTTTGGGGATAGCTACTAATTATCGAAGCCTTGGAGAAGACAAAAAGGAATAGCAGATATTTTCCTTACCCCAAAGGTCCTCAAAATCACTCCAAGAATTTCACTTGAGATGATTTGTTGACGGCTGCTTGAACAAACTTTTTACTTGATTTGTGTATTGTTGGCTACTTGAATGTGATGGTTGTAAAGACTTTTGGGTAAAAAGCTTTGTCATTTGTTTTGAAAAGCTTTAAGCACATTGTTGAAGTTAATTGGTTCATTGATATTATAATGACAACTTCATCAAGTGAAGTTTCCTCCTTCACAAGATTCTTTGATGAAGGCTTGAAGCAAGAATTTTTCATCATGATGAATATGGTGAGAGAAATGTATGAGGATGAAAGGCAAAGCTCTAGACTTCAAGAGCAGTTGAATTCCATGAGGGAAGAGAAGCAGTTGCTTTTTGACCAATTGCAGGAAATGGAAAGCCAACTTCATATTGCAAACATGAATATGGAAAGGATGCATGAGTTGGAGACACAACTCCTTGTTGCCAAAGAAACCTTAGCCAAGTATCAACTTGAAGAAGAGGTAAACAATTCTAGTTTGTCTTCAAAATTCTTATAAGAATGTTTATGTTGGTTCTTTTGAGAAACATACGAGAGGCATAGGGTCCAAGTTGATGTCCAAAATGGGATATGAAGGAAAAGGATTGGGCAAACATGCACAGGGTATAGTTGAGCCAATAATGGTTGAGGGGAGGCCTAAGTATTTGGGTCTTGGCTATGGACAATCTTATGGAGAAAGTTCCAAAGTAGCTATGAAGGCAATTGAAACAGTTCCTAGAAGGAGTTTCATTTCAGGTTCTCTATCTCAAGGTTGTAAAGGTTGTATCCTTGAGGAATGCAATAGTTTGAAACATGCTTTGCAAGAAGAAGGTGTGCATAAGCATGAACTTGAACAAGAAAGTGGTGAAAGCTCTAAAACCATTGAAGGGATTGATAGTGTTCCAAAGGGAGCTTCTTCTTCTTTCGATTCACCTCCTTATGAAGGTAATGAAGGTGAAAGAGAAAGGTATAAATCTGATTTCCATCACACTTCCTTTGATCATGTAAAGCATGGAAAATTTCCACGTAAGCATTGGAAAATAATTGCATGTTATTTTTGTCGTTTGGTTAACCATAGTGTTTCTAGATGTTGGAAAAGAATTGCAACATACAGGAAACTTTTGAAGGAAAGGAGGCAAGAAGCCAAAGTTCCATTAAACAATGCAAATCACGCTGTCAAGAAGATGAACATGTGCTGTACTTATTGCCATAAGCATGGACCTACTGCTGAAAGGTGTTGGACTCTGAATCCAACAATGCTTCCACGAAAGTTGAAGAAATTGGAGAAAGAGTATGGCAAGAATGGGAAGGAAGTTTCCATCATTGATATGTGTCAAGATGATACACATGTTGATATAGATGTGTAGTTAAAGGAAGCGCCTTTGAAATGGATTGGTAAGAAATGGTTATAATTCTTATCCAATTAAAGTTGCATGTCTTTTGATTGAATGCATTTCTTTGTTAAGGGAATGCAAGTTGCAGGATGGAAAAGCTGAGTATGAGATTCACTCTATCGCAGTGAAAGTTATATTCATTTCAGCTTTGAAAGTACATGTACATGTGATCGAGGATCTTGTACTTATGATTGTACTTAAGAGAAAGTTGAAGGACTACATGCATGAGAATGATATGCATGAGCACAGGGATCATGATGATTTCCTTGTCTTTTAAACATGTATGTGTGATTAACTTGAAGGGTTGATTACTTTGTTTTTAACCATGCATGTAATGTAATATTAACTTGGAAAAAGTTAATTTGATCTCCAAGATTGTAAAGAGGAGAAATAATGAAGTGTTTCATCTTTGTAAAAGCATCATTTAAATTCTTTTTGTACATGCTTGACTTGAAGGGTCAAATGTTTGAAAGGCATGATTTTGTCGACTTGTGATTTAGTCAATCATTTGTAAACATGATGTATAGATCCAATGTTGATTCACAGGATGTGAAAGATGTTTCTTTTGTTGAAACAAGAAATTATTCATCAAGTTATTATCTTCTTTCGACGTCATCTACAGAAGAAGATTTGCAGCAGTAAAAGTCGCCATGATGGAAGTGGTTTGGAAGCGATGTTCAGCTACCTTCTATAAATCCTAAATGAATTCAAGGAAGATATCTCTTGATAGGAGGAAAAGCGCATTTAGGAAGGGAAGTGTCGTCTACCTTCAAGTTTTTGTTGAAAGGCACTAGCTATGCATGCAAGTGTACAGAGGCTGAAAGAAGACGGTGCTATACTCTCATTTACTATTCAGATCAGTATATTAGTATTTTGGGGTGCAAAAGATCCTAATGGGGAGGAGTGATCAAATATTGATCCAGGACTTCAGTGATAGCTCAAATTTCAAAGTGTTCAAAAGTGTGTCAAACCTGAACGACTGAATAGATATCGTCCTCTTGGTTCCGGCACCATGAACGGTTCGAAAAATGGTCTCCGTATGAGGAAGTTATGCCAAAAAGAAGAATTGCTCAATAACACTCAAATTTTGAATTTGTTCAAAAAAAATTAAAATAAAATATTCCATGGAATATTTTGTTTTGGGCAACAAATGGAAAGTTGCTACGTGGCAGGCCTGAGGCTGCCATGTGGCCCGGGTGACATCATCATGACGTCAACATAGTTTTTTGGCATACGTTAAAATGTTGACAACAGAGAGGTTTAATCACGCAACATGCCTTATAACACTCCCACACTTTACCGTTGAACCATGAACACCGGGCTTGTTTAAGTTGCAGAACAAACTGAGGTTACAATTTGAATTTGTTAAGGGCGAGGCCCAAGGGGGCCAACCCCCATGCGTATGACCACAGCGCCCAAAACCGTGGGCCTATTCCCTAAACCACGCAGATGTAATGGTTATACACGATACATCGTCACATTCCCGTAAGACTAGGGTTAAACACATAGTTAACCAGCAATTCTGGCAGTGAAATCCAAGGGATAACTGCCAGTTATGTAAACCAGTCACATGCGTGGAGTTAATGGAGTTAACTGATAGTCCTGATGGCGGAGTTTTTGGTGGAGCACTCCAAAATTGGCGGGATTGCCAAACTGTCCGGGTTATCTGGACTCTAATTAAAGTTAGCTATAGTTTTTCTAGGACCAACTGGCAGTGGGGGTAAATGGCCATAAATTTGGCTAGGAAAGTCCTTTTTGGACGATTTATATATATATATATATATATAATATATATATATATATATATATATTATATATATATATATATATATATATATATTTATTTTATTTTATTTTATATTTTAATTTATTTTATTTATTTTTTCTTTTTTTCTTTTTCGGGTATTCAAATGATTCTGAAGCCTTTGGAATAGGTGAGAGGGCAATCATAGGTCATTTCTAGGTGTAATTGCTCCGTGGAAGTTCTAGGAGCCACTAGGGCCCAACATTGTGAGAGTTGTATTGAGTTGCAGGTACCCATTAGAGGTGAACCAGTGGTCAATCTTGAAGGATTTGAGTGTTATGAATCCATTTTTACAATCTATTTTTCCTGTAGAGTCTTGTATTCAGTTGTATAATAATTTTGAGCTTTTAATCAAATTAAGGACATGCCCATTTGGGAGTCTTGGACCCGACAGATGTAGCCCAGGAGGGGTGAACTGCATCATCAACTTCTTTTGCATCTGTGTTTGAGTTAATTTCCTGAACAAATTTATTTTAGTATTTTAAACAGAGAAATGAATTAATTCTACTACACATAAAAGGGTCATAAACAATTGAAAAACTCATTTGTTTCTAACTGCAAGACATGTACATCACTTAAACATGTATGTTTACTAAATTGAATACCTTGCTAAGCATTTACAAGTAGTTTCAAATTCAGATCAAGTTGGTATCAGAGCTATGTTGTTGTTTCTTTGTATCAAAAGTAGTCAAATAAAGCTATAGACAGAGCCTGAAAAGAGCCAGGAAGCCTTCGAAATGATCTTGTTATACAATTGCAAAGTAGATAAATGCTATTTTCAGTCAATCTCTGGTGTAGTTGTCTTTTGATTGTTTTTATGCAAGGATATTTTGACTGTCTTGCAAGTTTTGATCACAATAGCTTGATTGTATAGCTTGAAAGGTGTTTAAAGTAGTGTTGAATATTGATTGCTTTACTATTTTGAAAATTGCATGTTGTTTGAGTTTGCTGAAGTTTGGGGATAGCTACTGATTAGCTAAGCCTTGGAGAAGACAAAAAGGAATAGCAGATATTTTCCTTACCCCAAAGGTCCTCAAATTCACTCCAAGAATTTCACTTGATTTGATTTGTTGATGGTTGCTTGAACAAGCTTTTCACTTGATTTGTGTATTGTTGGTTGCTTGAATGTGATGGTTGTAAAGACATTTGGGTAAAAAGCTTTGTCATTTGTTTTGAAAGGCTTTAAGCACATTGTTGAAGTTAATTGGTTCATTGATATTATAATGACAACTTCATCAAGTGAAGTTTCCTCCTTCACATGATTCTTTGATGAAGGCTTCAAGCAAGAATTTTTCATCATGATGAATATGGTGAAAGAAATGTATGAGGATGAAAGGCAGAGCTCTAGACTTCAAGAGCAGTTGAATTCCATGATGGAAGAGAACCAGTTGCTTTCTGACCAATTTCAGGAAATGGAAAGCCAACTTCATATTGCAAACATGAATCAGGAAAGGATGCATGAGTTGGAGACACAACTCCTTGTTGCCAAAGAAGCCTTAGCCAAGTATTAGCTTGAAGAAGAGGTAAACAATTCTAGTTTGTCTTCAAATTCTTATAAGAATGTTTATGTTGGTTCTTTTGAGAAACATACCAGAGGCATAGGGTCCAAGTTGATGTCCAAAATGGGATATGAAGGAAAAGGATTGGGCAAACATGCACAGGGTATAGTTGAGCCAATAATGGTTGAGGTGAGGCCTAAGTATTTGGGTCTTGGCTATGGACAACCTTATGGAGAAAGTTCCAAAGCAACCATGAAGGCAATTGAAACAGTTCCTAGAAGGAGTTTCATTTCAAGTTCTCTATCTCAAGGTTGTAAAGGTTGTATCCTTGAGGAATGCAATAGTTTGAAACATGCTTTGCAAGAAGAAGGTGTTCATAAGCATGCACTTGAACAAGAAAGTGGTGAAATATCTAAAACCATTGAAGGGATTGATAGTGTTCCAAAGGGAGCTTCTTCTTATTTCGATTCACCTCCTTATGAAGGTAATGAAGGTGAAAGAGAAAGGTACAAATCTTATTTTCATCACACTTCCTTTAATCATGTAAATCATGGAAAATTTACACATAAGCATTGGAAAAGAATTGCATGTTCTTTTTGTGGTTTGGTTAACCATAGTTTTTCTAGATGTTGGAAAAGAATGGCAACATACAAGAAACTTTTGAAGGAAAGGAGGTAAGAAGCCAAAGTTCCATTGAGCAATGCAAATCACGCTGTCAAGAAGATGAACATGTGCTGCACTTATTGCCATAAGCATGGAAATACTGCTAAAAGGTGTTGGACTCTGAATCCAACAATGCTTCCATGATAGTTGAAGAAATTGGAGAAAGAGTATGGGAAGAATGGGAAGGAAGTTTCCATCATTGATATGTGTCAAGATGATACACATGTTGATATTGATGTGCAGTTAAAGGAAGCGCCTTTGAAATGGATTGGTAAGAAATAGTTAGAATTCTTATCCAATTAAAGTTACATGTCTTTGATTGAATGCATTTCTTTGTTAAGGGAATGCAAGTTGCAGGATGGAAAAGCTGAGTATGAGACTCACTCTATCACAACGAAAGTTATATTCATTTTAGCTTTGAAAGTACATGTACATGTGATCGAGGATCTTGTACTTATGATTGTACTTAAGAGAAAGTTGAACGATAAATCGCATGCATGAGAATGATATGCATGAGCACAGGGATCATGATGATTTCCTTGTATTTTAAACATGTATGTGTGATTAACTTGAAGGGTTGATTACTTTGTTTTTAACCATGCATGTAATGTAATATTGACTTGGAAAAAGTTAATTTGATCTCCAAGATTGTAAAGAGGAGAAATGATGAAGTGTTTCATCTTTGTAAAAGCATCGTTTGAAAGGCATGATTTTGTCGACTTGTGATTTAGTCGATCATTTGTAAACATGATGTATAGATCCAATGTTGATTCACAGGATGTGAAAGATGTTTCTTTTGTTGAAACAAGAATTTATTCATCAAGTTATTATCTTCTTTCGACATCATCTACAAAAGAAGATTTGTAGCAGTAAAATTCGCCATGATGGAAGCGGCTTGGAAGAAATGTTCAGCTACCTTCTGTAAATCCTAAATGAGTTCAAGGAAGACAATTCTTGACAGGAGGACCAACACATTTAGGAAGGGAAGTGTCGTCTACCTTCGAGTTTTTGTTGAAAGGAACTAGCTATGCAGGCAAGTGTATAGAGGCTGAAAGAAGAGGGTGTCATACTCTCATTTACTGTTCAGATCAGTATATCAGTCTTTTGGGGTCCAAAAGATCCTAATGGGGAGGAGTGATCAGATATTAATCCAAGACTTTAGTGATAGCTCAAATTTCAAAGTGTTCAAAAGTGTGTCGAACCTGAACGACCGAATAGATCTTGTCCTCCTGATTCCGGTGTCGTGAATGGTTCGAAAAACGGTCTCCGTATGAGGAAGTTATGCCAAAAAGAAGAATTCCCAATAACACTGAAATTTTGAATTTGTTCAAAAAAAATTTAAATAGAATATTCCATGGAATATTTTGTTTTGGGCAGCGAATGGTAGGCTGCCACGTAGCCTGCCACATGGTAGGCCCGGAGGCTGCCACGTGGCCCAGGTGACATCATCATGATGTCAGTATAGTTTTTTGGCATACGTTAAAATGTTGACAGTCGAGAGGCTTGAACACGCAACCTGCCTTATAACACTCCCACACTTGACTATTGAACCATGAACACCGGACTTGTTTAAGTTGCGAAACAAATTGAGGTTACAGTTTGAATTTTGTTAAGGGCGAGGCCCAAGGGGGCCAACCCCCATGCACATGGCCATAACGCCCAAAACCGTGGGCCTATTCCCTAAGTCGCGTAGATGTAATGTTTATACATGATACGTGGTCACATTCCCGTAAGACTGAGGTTAAACACATAGTTAACCAACAGTTCTAGCGCGGAATCCAAGGGATAACTGCCAGTTATGTAAACCAGTCACATGCGCGGAGTTAACTGACAGTCCTGATGGTGGAGTTTGGTGGAGTGCTCCAAAAATGGTGGGATTGCCAAACTGTCATGGTTATCTAGACTCTAATTAAAGTTAGATGGAGTCTTTCGAGGACAAACTGGCAATGGGGAGTAAATTGCCACAACTTTGGATAGGAAAGTCCTTTCTGGACGAATTTTCTTTTGATTTCAGATATTCAGATGATTCTGAATCCATTGGCATAGGTTAGAGGGAAACCAAAGGTCGTTTGCAAGTGTATTTTCTCTGTGGAAGTTCTAGAAGCCATTAGGGCCCAACATTGTGAGAGCTGTATTGGGTTGCAAGTACCCATTGTAGGTGAACAAGTAGTCAATATTGAAGGATTTGAGTGTTCTGAATCCATTTTTATAGTCTATTTCACTTGTAGAGGCTTGTATTTAGCTATACAATCATTTTGAGCTTTTAATCAAATGAAGGACATGCCCATTTGGGAGCCTTGGACCTGGCAGATGTAGCCCAGGAGGGGTAAACTACGTTATCAACTTCTTTTGCATCTATGTTTGAGTTATTTTCCTGAACAAATTTGTTTTAGTATGTTAAAAAGAGAAATGAATTAATTCTACTACACATAAACGGGTCATAAACAGCTCAAAGACTCATTTGTTTCTAACTGCAAGACATGTACATCACTTAAACATGTATGTTTACTGAATTGAATACCTTGCTAAGCATTTACAAGTAGTTTCAAATTTAGATCAGTAGGGAACAAATCCTAATACTCACAGAGCAATTCAACGACCTTATCTACTATGGTCATCGCAGTGATCCCCAATCTCGCAAACTTCGGCTCTGCTTCTATCGCAATGTTCAATTTCCTAGTTTTCAATGGCATGGTGATATATGGATTCTCTATCTGCAGTCCTTCAACTTCATGGTGGCTTTCTGCTTCTCGAATGTTAATATTCCTTGGATCCTCATTGTCTCCTTTGGCAGTCAAATTATAGCATTCCAGCGCATGGCGCGGCTGGGTGCTCCAGTCTGGTTGAATCAATTCCAAAGGATCCTATGGTATTATGAAGATCGTTGCCTTAACCTCCTACAATGACTCATCAATGCTTTCGAACCTATCTTCAAAGCTGAAGGTCATCAAGAATCCCTATCTCAAAACGTCCCACTCCTCGGTGCCGTGGCAGAGCTTTGTTTCCAGGTACCAATTCATTGATATTACATCCAAAGCGTGACAGAATAAATTCACCCACTCTAGTTGTGGCTCCGTTCCATAATCCTTAGTCCATGTTACTAAATTATCGCACTGATCATTTCTTCCATCATATTTTTCAGTTAACCGAACTTTCGGGCCACCAAACCACAATCTCATCATTCTTTTGTACTCACATCATCCATCAAAATTGCCTTTATGCATACCCCAGCACCATGTGGGCGTAGCGCGCAACGCCAACTCTAGCGCCTGAAATCGATGATCCTTCAGGACCTCTCTTTCAAAAGCATCCAAAAATTTATCCACATCAGTTAAACCATCATAACAAGGTAAATTTCTTACCTCCGATGATACGTAGCGCAGTGATTTAGTCATCATATTACAACGCATCATAGATAATTCATGCAACCTATTCTGCTAGTGCTCCAACTCTTCATCTGAATCTGAGGTACAGGATATTTCGTGGTCCTATGCAATTCATCCTTCAGCTATCAGATTAACCCAATCTTGGTCTCGCACTGTTATTTTATAGATCTGGTCCAAATCATCATCGCCTTCCTCATAATCGCAAACTGGTTCAGTATAACACAGTCCTTCTGTAGGGTCCAATGGTACTACAACACAGAGTGATTTCCTCTCAAATGAAATTGTTTCAAATTGATTACCCCATTCATCTTGATAGCCCAATCAATTCCTAGGAGCGCGGGGTATGGATTTCTATCATCCACGATCTCTATCACTTCAAAATCGGGCAACGCGGTCGCACCTTCGATATCTACGATCACTCCCTGCAAGCATCCCATAGGGATAATCTACTGATTTTCCATCCTCAATTGAATCGGATACCACTGCAGCGTAGGTCTCCCAATTATTTCCCATGTCTGTTTCGGCAATACATTCACGTCGGACCCCAAATCCAAAATAAGTTGGTCCATCTCATATTCTCCTATTTGTGCGGTAAGCCTCATTTTGCGCCCTGTTCTCATCTTGTGTTTGCCTGTCTTTCTGACTATGTGGGGTCCTTCAAGAGAATTTTCATTATCAACACACTTATTTACCCTTTCATGGCCTTGCTATCGTGTAGCAGCTTCATACAAGTTTCTAAAAAGGTAGTAAGCATGGAGGTGTCAACTTCTTCAGACAACTTGTCCTAACTTCCTGAGGTAGAGGCCTCAACGAACCTCTTCTTCGCTTCCATGAACGTTTCTTTCGCGCACTCCAAATCAAACCCAACCTCTTTTTCTGGAGCCTTGCAGATGCATTCACTCTTTTCAGGTTGCTTTGCCTTATCCTCACCAATCGTCATTCCACTTCACAACATGATATTCACATTGGGATCCTCTTCGCGGGCCTCAAACCTCATCATCTGTTAATTTTGGGTAGGTTGTTGAGGATGCACCTTCTTCTCCTACATCTTAGCTATCAATATAGGGCATTCTTCTATTGTGTGGTCAAACTGAGTACAATATCGGCATGACAGGTGTGTCTGGCTCGTGCACTCCTGCGCATAGTGTCTTGGCACTCCGTTGTTGGCTTAGTGGGTCCTGACCTAGGTTCAAAGTTAAGTTAGCTAAACAAATCCCTACACTACTGGCCCTTTCGGCATCAATCTTTGGAGCATAGACTGAAGTCTCACCCGAAGCTGTATGGGGGCATGCTGGAACCAAGTTTCCGCACCTAGAGATTAGTGTAATGTCGTTTTATGCCCTAACTCTTCCTTTGCGCAGATCGATAAGCCTTTTAAGGATTATCGATATACTTCTCTTAATTAACCTCTAGACCTTCGAGAAGGTCTACGATTGTCCTTTGTGGACCCTGAATAAGCGAATAAACTACTTACGCGCCTCTATAACTACTCCTATTTCTATATTTACCCATATCGGCTTAAGTATCTAATTACTTTAACATACATTAAGATTTTCTTCGCGTAAACATATATTATTCCTCGCGTTCATATAAAAATGTAAAATATGCAGATTCACACATCAATACAGTATTAAATCATAAACCCTTTATACATCATTACATAATCGCATTCATACATAACAGAAGTAAATGGACAAAACACAGATATTTCCAAAATAATCTCTTTATTAATGCTTCAGTTCTTTTTATAGACTCGATACTACCCTGCGCACTTAGCTGCAGGTGTCCTCACACTTAGCCACGGACTCTACTCTAGGCCTCTGCGCACTCAGCTCCAGAGCCTCTCTTCTACTCTAAGACTCTTCGCTCGTGACTTATACTGACACATTACATTCGTCTTCATCATCAATAGCTACTTCAAAACTGCCTTAGACTCTCTAAGACTTTCCTTTTTATACAATCCCATGGTCCACGAACCATGGGTAGATCTACTAAATTTGACCCAACTTACATAAACAAAGGGTGAAACCTTTTATGACACTTTATCATCTACGCGCTCTTTGACCATAACTTGTGGAGACTTTACATTTTACATAACAGAACTTGAGCTTTCTGCCCCAAAACTGACCCTAAGGGACCCTGTCCCAACAGACCCCCAACACAAATATTGTGACTCCCCCCGAGTCACTCTGTTAGCACGGAGATCTTACTGCAAATACCTTCTAACTCAACTTGTGCCACTTCTACTTCAGATGTACTCTGTGTTTCCGCTTGCTTGACCTGCTCCACCAGATGCTCTGTTGTTGGTCTTGCACTTTCTTCTTGGATCTTCTGCTGTGTTTTCTACAGGCTGGCCAACTTCTCCCCAATGGTGGCAGAGATAACATAGGCCTCATCCATCCAAGGTCCCAATCTAGCCTTGAGGACTACCTCCTTCTGCTATGTTGCTTCCACCTATTCGAGTAGTTTCTTTGCCTCCTGCAGCTTTGCCAATCTCTGCGTTATAGAGATAGTGTGCGTTGTCGCCTTTGCTTCGTCATATTGTTGCTGCAACTCCTGGGCCTCTGTGTTCAACCTCTACAAGTTAGGATCTTCCTATAGAGTCGTGAGTAGCTCCATAGACTGCTTGAAGAGTGTAGTGCATTCCGCCACTATAGCTTCTACTACAACGACTCCATCTTTTACAGCGGCTTCACATTGTTCTCTAACCTCTAATGGAGTTGAAGGTTGCACCTTCAACTCAAGCTTTGTGATCTTGAGGTTCAACTAAAACTGAACCTTGGCCATTTCCATTTTTTCATCGTGCACACTTGCAGCTAGCTTTTGGATCTTGGCCTCCAATGGTGCTTCTTCTAGTATGTGCAGTTATGAAACTGTTCTGCACGCTTCGGCTACCACAGCTGCAATGTTCTCGTTCTACTCCTAAACCTTTTTCCATGTTGTTATGGTCATTGTTTTCTCCATGAACATCTGTTCATTGTTTACCTTCTGCTTGTTGATCAAGCTCAGCACATGCTGCTCTTAGGCCCCGATCTTTACAATCACACCTGCTTGCAGTGTCTGAAGGAATTTTCTAGGGAGTGCGGCCAAGTTTAGACCAATGTTCTTCAATGCACTGATAGTGGCCTTATCAGCATCTGCCTCTATGCTCAAGGCTCCATCAGGTAGCGCGACTGCCCAAAGATCTAAGGATCAAACCAACTTTGTTGCTTGGGTGGTCCCCGACACCCAACTAATTGATGCAGCGCTGCTCTACCCTACACCTACCTGGATTCGAGTTGTTTGGATCTATAGCTCACGTAGACCCGACTGTATGGTGACCAATGCTTGCTTTTGCTACTGCTCAAACTGTTGCAACAATTCTACCGCCCTATCCCTTACCTTGTCACCAATGTCGTCCAAGTCGCCCTCCATCAAGGTGATATGGTCTAGCGATATCTTGGAGGCCTTGGTCCTCTTCTGCGGTCCTTCTTTTTCCTCTTCGCTATTGTGCTTCACCCAGAAGGGAGTGCTTTCTTGATCTCCACCATATTGTTTTGATTGATATTGTTCCTCCGTCTATGTGAAGGGGATTTCTAGCTCCTGTCAGAGCTGCACTCTTCCTGTTCTGATTTTTCTTTTGCAGCGTGCTCCGATTCTGCTCGAGCCTTCTCCTCAGTTCCTTCTTTCTCTTTTCAGCCAACTGCTAAACTTTTAGGCACATCGCTTCCTTTTTTTGTTTCTCTGTGAACTTTCTAGTCCTGATAGCCAAATATGAGGTTGTGTGCTAGTCTCCTGGCCATTGCTTGAGGAACTTGGTGATGGTGTCATCCATAGATAAGTATGGTAAATCATACCATTTCTGGTATGGATCCTTTCGTGCCCGAATATAGACATGGTGGATGTCCACCTTGAACTCCACATACTCAAAGAGCTGATAAAAAATAGTTGGTGACAACCACAACTTTTTGTTGATGGTTGCACGGATGCTTGCCTCCATCAGCACCCAAAATACTTTACTTTCTTGGATGCACTCAATTTCCTTGGTAACCCATAACGACACAAAGTTTGCTGCTTCTGGAAAATCTGTCTCAATCAAATGAAATTGGTTTTCCTCTGGAAACTCCCACGCGACTAGCATAATCAACAGAAGTATCCATGAGTAATGGAATGCCTTGTTGTGGTCCTGTGCCTCCCTTCAGTTTGCGAGGAACTCGTTGCACAGGTAGCACGCCCAGTCAAGACTCATTCAGCGTCCTCGAATGTCAAACAACAACAAAGAACAGAATCAACGTCGAGACGGTAAATGGTGTCCCCGATAACGCGATAAGGCTAAGAATGATGGCGAATATGTCGCCAAGCATCCTTTGACAAATCAGGATGAAAAGAGGACGTATGGATGTAGACAATAATATCCCTATACCAGGGATCGATGGTGCTGATCAAGAAAATAGTATCATCCAGAATGCGATCCTCTAACTGAGAGGGTGCGGTAGCAGATGGTAACGAGCACAACAATTCAATGAAGACAAGGGATTTCTAAGACTTAGCCATAGTAAACTCCATAGGCTCGAATTTGCCTACCCCCAGCTTATCGTTTGCTTGATCGTACAGCAGGACTAAATCTCCCTCAATGAAAGAACGAGGAGTTACAGTTTGATCGAAGTGAGTTTTCACTCTCTTCCTCTGTGCTTTGATGATTAAAGAGGCAAGTCAACGGGTCTCATCTAGCCGCTCTAGGTAAAGAAGACGTTCTTCTACCGGAGTAGTATTCAGGAGCAATTCGATAGCTAATTTAAGAGAAGGGATCTCGCATTCAATCGGAAGGGTAGACTCCAAACCATAAACAAGCTGAAATGGAGTGAATCTGGTGGCATCCTTCACGGAAGTACGGTAAGCCCATAAGGCAGAAAACAACATCAAATGCCAGTTATACTTGTGCATGCCAATGGTACGCAGAAGCATCGTGACCAAGACCTTGTGGACAACTTCTACTTAGCCATTGGCTTGAGGATAATACGGCATTGAACTATCATGACGCAAGCCGAGCTGGGTTGTTAACTCAGTCATCATATGACCATGTAAATGAGAACCATGATCAGTGACAATAGCCTGAGGGACTTCGAATCGAGAAATTACATGATTGAATAAAAATTGAGCCGATGTCTTACCGTCATTAGATAATGTAGGCATCGCCTTGGCCCATTTCGTAAAATAATCAACGACAACGATGATATACCCATGCCCCCCGACCGAGCGAAGGTTACAAGTCATATAATCTATGCCCCATTTGGAAAAAGGGCCAATGGTAATGACAGAGTGTAAAGGAGAGGGAGGCGCACACATCTTTAGTTAGTAGATTTGGCATGCATGACAAGAACATAAGGCAAGAATGTGGTCCTTAAAAATAGATGGCCAAAAATAACCAACACGGAGGATCTTTTGGGCAGTAGCATAATTGGACATATGACCGCCATAGGCGCCAGAGTGGTAGTCATTCAAGACTCGTTCAACTTCCTCGAATGTCAAACAACAACAAAGAACAGAATCAACGTCGAGACGGTAAAGGGTGTCCCCGATAATGCGATAAGGCTGAGAATGATGGCGAATATGTCGCCAAGCATCCTTGGACAAATCAGGACGAAAAGAGGACGTCTGGATGTAGACAATAATATCCCCGTACCAGGGATCGAGGGTGCTGATCAAGAAAAGAGTATCATCCAGAATGCGAACCTCTAACCGAGAGGGTGCAGTCGCAGATGGTAACGAGCACAACAATTCAACGAAGACAAGGGATTTCTTAGACTTGGCCATAGTAAACTCCATAGGCTCGAATTTTCCTCCCCCCAGCTTATCATTTGCTTGATCATAGAGCAGGACTAAATCTCCCTCAATGAAAGAACGAAGAGTTACAGTTTGATCGAAGTGAGTTTTCACTCTCTTCTTTTGTGCTTCGATGATTAAAGAGGCAAGTCGACGGGTCTCGTCTAGCCGCTCTAGGTAAAGAAGGCGTTCTTCTACCGGAGTAGTATTCGGGAGCAATTTGACAGCTAATTTAAGAGAAGAGATCTCGCATTTAATCGGAAGGGTAGCCTCCAAATCGTAAACAAGCTGAAACATAGTGAATCCAGTGGCATCCTTCACAGAAGTACGGTAGGCCCATAAGGCAGAAAACAACATCAAATGCCAGTTAGACTTGTGCATGCCAATGGTACGTTGAAGCATCGTGACCAAGACCTTGTGGACGACTTCTACTTAGCCATTGGCCTGAGGATAATACTACATTGAACTATCATGACGCAAGCCGAGCTGGGTTGTTAACTCAGTCATCATATGACCATGGAAATGAGAACCATGATTAGTGACAATACCCTGAGGGACTCCGAATCAAGAAATTACATGATTGAATAAAAATTGAGCCGATGTCTTCCCGTCATTAGATAATGTAGGCATCGCCTCGGCCCATTTCGTAAAATAATCAACGACAACGATGATATACTCATGCCCCCTGGCCGAGCGAAGGTTACAGGTCATATAATCTATGCCCCATTTGGCAAAAGGGTCGACGGTAATGACAGGGTGTAAAGGAGAGGGAGGCGCACGCATCTTCAGTTAGTATATTTGGCATGCATGACAAGAACATACAGCAAAAATGTGGTCCATAAAAATAGATGGCCAAAAATGACCAGCGCGGAGGATCTTTTGGGCAGTAGCATAACCAGACATATGATCGCCACAGGTGCCAGAGTGGTAGTCATTCAAGACTCGTTCAGCTTCCTCGAACGTCAAACAATAGCGAAGAACATAATCAACGTCAAGACGGTAAAGGGTGTCCCCGATAATGCGATAAGGCTGAGAATGATGGCGAATATGTCGTCGAGCATCCTTGGACAAATCAGGACGAAAAGAGGACGTCTGGATGTAAACAATAATATCCCCGTACCAGGGATCGAGGGTGCTGATCAAGAAAAAGAGTATCATATGGAATGCAATCCTCTAACCGAGAGGGTGCGGTAGCAGATGGTAAAGAGCACAACAATTCAACGAAGACAAGGGATTTCTTAGACTTGGCCACAGTGAACTCAAAGTCAAACTCTTGAAGGATAATAATCCATTTTGAGTATTTTCCCCCCAGCAACTAACGCGACAAGATGTACGTCATCGCGTTGCAATCAGAAATCACCGTAGTTGTGCGCAACAAAATATAGTGACATAATCATTGGATAGCATGAATAGCAACCAAAGCGAGCTTCTCGACATAAGCATATCGAGTTTCCATGTCGAGTAAATTGTGACTAAGATAATGAACAACATGCTCGGTACCAACATCATCATCTTGTACCAGGACCATGCCAATTGTGCTATCGGCGGCAGCCAAATAAAGATTATAGTTGCGGTGATAATCAGGCAGACGCAATAAAGGAACAGAGACAAGGAGCGCCTTGAGTTGCTCAAATGACTCTTGTGCAGTGGCATCCCAAAAAAAGGAGGTGTCACACTTCAATAACTGCGTATAGCCTTTAGCAATTTCAGCGTAGTTCGGAATAAAACGACGTAAAAAAATTGCTTTACCCTGCAAACTCTGCAACTACTACAAAGAAGCAGAAGGAGGGAGATTCAAAATGGCTTCAACCTTGAGGGGATCTAGACGGATGCCCTCCTTGGAGACGACAAACCCAAGAATTCTTCCAGATTCAATGCAGAAGACACATTTATGTGGATTAAGACAGATATGGTAGTGTCGATAGCGAAAAAAAAATCGAGGAGGTGATTTGGATGGTCGTGGTGCTTTGTTGAATGGGCTGGAAGGTCATCCAGGTAAGACTTCACAATGTAACGAATGTCATGAAACGCATAGGACATTGCGCGTTGGAAGGTAGCATCGACATTTTTGAGACCAAAAGGGAGATTCTTATGGGCAAAGATACCCCACGAGCAGATGATGGCAGTTTTTTGTTGATTCGCAGGTGATATATTGATCTGGTTGTAACCAAAAAAGTTTTCCATAAACAAATAAATTTCACTCCCAGCGCAATTTTCAATGAGTTGGTCAATGAAAGGCGTAGGATAATTATCTTTGGGATAAGCACAATTAATGTCGCGGTAGTCAACACAAACCGTAATAGTGCCCTGCTTATTAGTCACAGGGACAATATTAGAGACCCAATCAGTGAGCGGGATAGGGCAAATAAACCCAACTTTAAGAAGTTTTTAAACTTCGCCTTTAATATTTGTAGCCTTTCCTGGGTGCACGGGGCGTAAACATTGTCGAACAGGTCTGGCACCAGGATACGTAGGGATCTCGTGCACCATGATACTAGGATCAATTTCGGACATCTCTTCATATGAACAAGCAAAAAAGTCACGAAATTCTTTGAAAAGATCAGTATAAAGTTGAATCTCCTCAGGAGTACAAGTTACTCCAATGTGTATGTTCTCGACAATCCCTGGTTTGACAGAGATGTCAATGGGGATCATTTTCATAATGTTCCCCATATTGCCTTTAGAGAAAACTTCATGGACTTGAATAGGCATCTGAAGGGGTTGGGAGGGGACACAAGAAGCAAACTACTCAAGACAAGTAGTCATGGCTCCGTGGCTAGGGACAAACAAGGAGCGATGGTGATGATCAAACTAAGGAGGCTCCTCAAAAGACATAGTCTCGATAATCGCTTCATCAGAAGGAAATATTTCCTGTAACAGATCCGAAGAAGTGTTATCTTCGAGCCAAGGGGATTGTACATACATGTCAAGATCCCTACTCAAAGGAGCAAGTTCTGAAGATGAAGCTGATGCAAAAATAATTTCGATGTAGTTGAGCTCGGCAGGACTCAATGGCATGACATCACCCCAAGATTCTACCTGATCGACGGGAGGCAGGATCCATGGATCAGAACAGACAGAAATCATATTGATGGGAGCGACGTTGGGAGGTGGAAGTGAAAAAACACCCATAAGGGCAGGATATTTAAAAATTCTGGCACCCACACTCTCATATGGAACAGAGGTATGCTCTACAAAAGGCACGTTGCCATCGAAAGAAGAAGAAGCAAAGAAGGAAAATTGATCAACCATGATGATTTTCCCTTGATGGGGAAAACGAAGGACACGAAATAATGACGAAGCCACAGCTCACATGGCATATGTCCAACTTTGTCCTAAGAGGAGGTTGTAATTCAAATTTGCATCGACAACTTTGACTTCAACTTCAACTGTCTTCCCTTCTAGAGTAATAGGCAAACGCGGGAGAATACCAAAAGGACGGGGATCCCTTGCATCAAAGGCTTCCAAGGTATTCAGATATTGACTCAACGTAAGGGAACCAATAACCTTCCAACAAGCAACAGATATGATGTAAGTGGAGGTGCCCTCATCAATAATGGTGCGATGAATATTTTTAGAGTTAATGATGACTTGAATGAGGAAAGCAATCTGATGAGGAAATCTCAGTGCATGATTATCAAGATCAAAAGTGATCAAAACCGAATCAGTTGGGTCAATGCCACCAATGGATGATAGCAAAGACTTCCTCTGGGAGGGACAACTCTGGAGGACTTCCAATGCGGACATAGCCGAAGGAGCTTGGGCTAGGTCCTCAACAATGCTATAGTGTTTCTCGACACCAGCGTTAGGGTTGTAGGAAGACTTCCAGAGCACTCCTTTGAGGAGATCGAATGACTGCCTCGGTACTAGGCCGCTCAATATGGAGGGGACCAGTACTAGACGAAGGAACACTGGAGGGAATTTCAGTTTCCTTTCCAGCAAGTGAAGGATATTCTTTTGACCGAGTACTAATATGGATGGGAATTGTCCCATCCATAAAGACTTGAGAGTCGAAAGTGGAAGAAGATTGAGGTTGATCAGCCAGCATTTGAGTTTGTTGTGAGGGAAAGGGCTCTTTGAGCACAGCAGGAGTCCCAGAGGCACCTTTAAGCAAACAAATAACCTCAAACCATCTAGGACAGTCTTTAGTATAGTGATCCTCGTTGTAAATGAGACAAGGGTACTTAGGTTTGCGCTTGGCACTTTCCTCTGCCAGAGGCTTATAAGGATCTTGTTTTGGTTGATCGGCTTTATTCTTCCCTTTACCCTTTTTCTTTCCTTTCGAAGTCTTGTTTGCCGCGGTGGACTGGACGGTATTAATTTCGAAAGTTTTACCAGGATGAGATGGGGCCTAAGAAGCATTTCCGGTTGGAGCAGGAGACTTTTGCTTCGCAGGGTTCGCGGAAGACTCTCTAGAGGATGAAGTAACGAAACCAATAACACCATCAACAGCGGGCGTTGACGGAGCTTTGGAAGTTCCAGGTCGCGGAGCATCAGACAAATAATCATATAGTGTATTGGACTGGGAATAAACCAAATCGAGATACTAAGCACGCGTGATAACCTGCTCTTCAGTAACACATGCCCCCATAGCAATATCTCAGGGTATTGGACCGACGAATGAGGTTGTAAACCAGTCAGTCATAAGTTGATTAGGGATACAAAACTTAATCAGACGATGACACCTCCTTCATTCATGAATATGATCAGAGATATGTGTGTTTGTGTCTTGTTTCAAATATTTTAGGAGGTGTGTGCCTGTTTCATAATGAATCGGCAACTGAAAATGAGTTAGAAATGCCATAGCAAGTGAGTTAAAGTCCTGGAAAGTTCCATGAGCTAGATCAATATACCATTTCGTGGCAAAGCTAGAGAGGGTCCGTTGGAACAGACGGAGCCAGATAGAATCATCAAGACATTAATTAGATGAACACCATAGGTAATAGGTCATGACATGAGCTTGAAGATCTTTTTCAGATTTACCATCGAATTTGGGACAATCACCAGGAATCTTAGTCGGAACCGGTGGCCAATATGGATTATGAAGAATGGGATCATTTGTCAGCTTGGACACATCAGGTAGTTCCAAAGTCACCAAGAAATGTAATTGAGGATTGAAGGACATCTGAGGTCATGGATAATAAATGGCGTTAGAATTCCATCCAGCTCCTTGTTGCCCCCATTGGTTTTTCCCGGTCAGATTTTGCCCGTAAGGGTTCTGTCTGTAAGGGTTTTGTCCATAGGGATTATAATTATAACTGAATGGTTGACCCGGGTTTTGACCATCAACAACCCATTGATTACCAACTTGACCAACAGGAGCAACATACGGTTGCTGAAAATTCTGATAGCGATTGACCGGTGGCTATTAATAACTTTGATACGGGGTTGTTTGAGGCTACCTTTGGGGCTGCTGAAGGTTTTGAAGACCATATGGACGCTGAGCTCCAAACTGTGCTTGGGGTCCAAGCTGAATTTGATAAGCAGGTTGAGTTTTAAAGCCAACTTGAGTTTGGAGACTAGGTTGGGTCTGGAGTCCAGACTAGGTCTGGAAACTGGGTGGAGCTTGAGAAACAACAAGCGTTTGAGTGCTTGGTTGAATGGGACCAGACAGGTGTCTTTGAGGAAACTGAGGTTGACCCATCTGGCTAGAAGGTTGGCCTGGTTGAGACTGAGGTTGGCCCATTTGTCCAGAAGGTTGAGCTTGTTGGGTAAAGGGTTGACCTTGCGGAACCGAAGGCTGGCCTGACTGACCAGATGGTTGAGCTGGTTGAACATTAGGTTTGCCTTGTTGAATTTGAGGTTGGCCTACTTGTCTAGAGGGTTGACCAAGCTAGATAGTAGGTTGGCCTTGCTGGATTTGAGGTTGACTTGCTTGTCCAAAGGGGTGACCTTGCTGGGCACTAGATTGGCCTTGTTGGATGTAAGGCTGACCTGGTTGACCAGAAGGCTGCCCAAAGTAAGTAAAAGAGGAGCCGGTGAAGGCTGAAGGTTGTCCCTGTAAGGGTTGTCCTTGTGGGCCAGCAGGTTGCCCTGGATAAGGTTGCCCTTGATACGGTTGCCTGTAAGACGGATGACCTTGATAAGGTGGACCTTGAAAAGTCGAAGGTTGTGCTTGGCCACCATGATAACCAGTACGGCCCCAAGCAATAGATAACGGGACTAAAACCTCGACCGCAAGCTAAGATGGGATGGATCCAGGGTGATAAATATGGGCTCCTCGAGGATCATAATAATGAAATGGATTTTGCGGATCTGGATTCTGAAAAGCGTACATGTACTGGTCATATGTCCACCCTGCCGGAATGGAACGAGAAGAAGGTGGAACTTTATTGGTGGGGTTAACAACTCCAGATGCCAATGCTGAAGGACCACCACTAGTAGGACCAATTGAAGGTCCAACAATAGTGGTGACCACCGAGGAGACAATGATGACACTAACAACGGGCGCTGAAAAATCCACACAAACAGTAGGTATAGTCGGAATAGATGTGATAGTCACATTGTGAATTCGGGGTACAAAAGGTTTTGAGGTCAGAGCTACAATACAGGACCACATGGAACTCATAAGGGGAGACCAAGAACCTATGATATTTTCCAAATCATGGTAGCGTAAAGGCAATGTGATACTAAGAGGGGTAACACGAAAGGGCGAGGTTTTCGTAGGTATAGTTATTTCATCACTTGCCATAAAAGTTTCGTCACTAGAGGCGGGGTTTGTCTCATCCATGTCAGAAGAAGACATCGGGACTGAAACACCAGGGGGAGTATCAGGGAAGTCCTCTTCGAAAGGCTTCCAAATAGGGTTTCAATTGATGTCATACAACTCCTCTTCTGGGGCATGAGAGTTAAGCGGTTGAATACTCGGAATAATAGGAAGGGTATCACTAACAGCCAGTACCTCAGAAGTGATAGAAGATGCAGAGCCTTGGTCACTTGGTACGGGAGACGGGATCGGTGATTTCGCCAGGATGATTTAACTCAAAAGTCCTAGGAAAATATAAATGAGCAAGGAAAACAATCCTATGCAAACTAAAACGCAATCAATATTTAACAAGGAAAATGTGAACGTGGTTTAATAAATTTTGTGACTCAGAAACAAAACTTGACCTTTTCATTTTTAAAGAGTCGAGAAAAGGACAAAAGATGACCCTAGTTGCCTTCAAATATTTAATAAGCCTGAAAGGACAAGTGCTCAGATGATCCTTTTCTTTTAAGGAGTCAAAAAGGAACAAAAGTGACTACTCTGGAGAACTAAAGGTTTACCAGACAAACCGTAAAACTACATATACACCTTGGTGATCAAATGAAAGAGAAATGACCAAGGACTTCTCATACGGCAGTCAATCTTCCTAGATGTTGTGTTCGGTGCGTTACGGTTTGTAAGGCGGCAGACACAGCTTCCTATGGATGTAGGATGATAACCTAGTGGGGTATCCCAATATATACTCTATGGTATGGGGAGCACGAGTCCACACTAGCAGCGATTGAGTCATAGATGGAGGAATCACCCAACCTTAAGAAAAAACAATAGTGAGTAGGTTTAACGATGCCAGAGCACGTCTCTAGCCTAGACCTCTAAATAATGTGCGTTAAGTTCCAATGTGTTGTTAAGTTCATTCAGTTGATTTTAGAGTTGATCTTGAATTAGGTTTCGGTTTTCATGCCCTATCATATGTATATAAAAAATCCCTAGGATGCAACTAGAATGAGTAAAGCATCAATCGTTTTGATGTACACCTACTTAAAGAGAGGTACAAAGTTCATTCCCAAGCAAACACAAAACCAAGACAAGCTAATGTAAGCGCTAAGAAACACGATGAATCAACACACCAATCCTACAATGCATCGATACTACTAATGAAAGATTTAAAGTTCGCTTTCCAATTTCTCAAAACATGAAAATTTGTAATGCACATGTACTTTCACTTTCGTATACTAAATGAATGCAATCTCTTGATTTTTTTTCATTTTTTTTTAATTTAAAGAGACAAACAAGCAAGTGTCAATCTGATCGATCCAAACAATTGTGATCTATGCTTGGTAGTGAAGAAATCGAATCAATAAGGGAAACCGATTCAATAATCAACACCGAAAATCAATCAGCAAGAAAACAAGCAGAAAAAAGCCTCAAGCAAATCAATAAGACAATTGCGGATGAACCTTGGATAGACAAGTAACCCAGACAAACGGTTTGAAACACTAAAAAGAGCTAGGTCACGGGATTTAAAACAGAAGATTCACTTAAATGAAATCAAAGAGAAACAAGCCTTAACCAGCGATCAAAACAAGCTAATGGGAGACAGAAAATAGCAGGGGGTAAGCAAGACTGATGGTTTCAGTAGGCGAAGTTGTAGAAAAACAACTTGTATAGGAATTGTCGCGAGCCTATAACAAGCAACCTGTGACGATTAGCCAATTGTCGCAAGCATGGAGACAACAACTGAGTGACATCGTCGCAGGGGTACACCTATCTTCTGTGACAGTTCGATTTCAGGAATATTCGTGACTGTACAACAGGTAATCAACGACGCACAGATTTACTAAAGAGGATAGGGTGACATCATCGCAGTTGTTAAGCTATCTTTAGTGACGAGTGTAAAAAGGGGAAAGACAAGTGACAACACTCGAAAAAACACCAGGCTATCCTTCCTAATAGCAAGGGGAATTCACAGATTGACCTAGGTAATCCAAAAAACTAAAGGTGCAACCCCCAAAATCCAAGAGACACTAAATCAAAAGACAAACCAAGAGTAAAAAAGAAGAAAACATACAAAGGATTCCTCAGCGGAGTCGCCAACTTGTGAAGTAGGAAAGTGTTCCCTCTGCAGACAGAGGCAACCCCTCTAGCCCTAGAGTGGGTCTAGTCACAACAAAACAAAACAATAATCAATTCCCTTAAATAGTCATCGTTGGAGGCCTCCCTCAAAACTGGTGTTTGGTGAAATTTCTGTTTTGCCGCTCCAACTTTCGTTTCCTTCTCCTTAATGAGCAATCAACCTGAAACACCACAAGAAAACAACAAAGCACGTAACTGAGAACAACAATGATCTCTTCACTTATAAAGTCAAGGAACTATAAGCTACCAAGTAAATTGTACACAAGATATAGGACATCGTTATTGATTGTATTAAAATAAATCAAGAGCAAAGCTTACAACCAAGCCTTGACGTTGCAAGCCTTCTTAGAGGGTCTAGTCGGTATGTTCCTTCAAGCATTCACCTTCAAGAATGGGTCTCCCAAATGAGTAATCTCTCTCTCACTCACAAACTCTAATGCAAGGTTAAGGCACACCACAATCTCTTACCAAACTATCAGCGATTCCACACTTGTCAAACTCACACCAAAGCTATCTAATATGCTTCAATCCAACTAGCAACCTGTAACTAGGAACTACCTAATTATAGCAATGGTGAGTGCTTTTATAAGAGGAGGAGCCTCCATGAAATGAGGGAGAGAGAGCTTATCCTCAAGGTAGGTTTCATAAAAGGTGGAACTACCATCCCAGAGGAGGAAAGGCGAACCAATCTGACCCAACAACTAGCTCTAAAATCACCCAAAAGATCGACTGTTTGAACTAATTCGCCAACTCTGGATCGTCGCAGGTCATAAGCTAAGGATTAGCGACGACATCGCAAGGGAGCAATGCATTCGGACCAATCGTCGCAATAAACATCTGGAAGACTTGCACTGAGCCCTAAAATTCGACCGTCGCAAGAAATAGGTGTACACTTGCGACGACGTCGCAACGATACAGTTTATGACAGGGAACCATTGCACATTTAAGGGTTTACTTGCGAGGATACAGAAACTTAGGCAAAAAGGGTTAATCTTCAGCATTAGAGAGCACTTGCTTAATCTTCTTGCATGAATGGGAAGATATGGACATGTTTATCTGATGTATGACACAGCGGAGGGACTGAGATGAGGTCAGTGACAAATTACTGTGTAACAAGGACAAATCATCCATGAGTTGGAAGAAAGGCGCAAATAGGAGGAGATACTTTGGATACAAAATTCACGTATCTAGTGGTTGAAAGAGGGGGAAAGAAATACTATATTCTTTCATTGCTCAATGCTAAACCATAGACACCAAAATTGAATCCTCTCCTTATGCGCTAGCTCGAGGGAGACAATCTTAGATCACTAGGGCATGGAAGAGGAATTGCTCTCATATTTCTCAAATATCTTAATGGAGGGGGACTAGGACCGCACATAAGCTATCAATCAGATCATAGATATAATACCAAATCTAATAAATGAAGAGAAAATTGGACCCTTAATGCCATTGGTATGGATAGAGGAAATAGAGTCTATAATCAAATAAATTTCGAATAATAAAGCTTTGGGGCCATATGGGTATACTGCAGAGTTATACACGCCTTGTTGGTCATTCATGGGTACAGACACTGTGACATTAATTGAGGAAGCTCGCGGGAAACAACAAATCTAGTCAGGGCTAAATGCAACTTTCTTGGCACTGATTCCAAAATCACATGAGGAAGACAACCCAAGTGGCTATAGACCAATCTCATTATGCAACATCATATATAAGATTATATCTTTTTTCATGGTGTGCAGATTAAAACCCCTGTTGAATCTCATAATTAGGCCAGAGAAAACATGATTTGTCAAGGGGAAACAAATCCTTGATGGCATAGTGTTGGTGCATGAAATACTTTATTCTTTGAAAGCTTGGCGAAGGTCATGGATGTTGATGAAACTGGACCTATCCAAAGCATATTATCGCTTAAACTAGCAATTCCTCTTTCAGATGTTGGAAGCCTTTGCATTCTCTAAATATTGGATATGATGGATCAGATCCATGGTAACAACCTCTTTCTTTTCTATTATGCTCAATGGATCTCCCTCGAGGACCTTTTTCTCTAGTTGGGGCTTGATGCAAGGGGGCCCCATATCCTCGTTCTTGTTTATAATCGCAGTAGATGGCTGGGGTTGTATGCTCCAATAAGCAAAGCAAAAGGGTCACATAAAAGCAATAAAGATCCATGAGACCAATCTCTCGACAATGCACCAACAATTTGTGGACGGTACGCTACTCTTTGAAGAATCAACGATTCAAGAAGCTAAAGCCTTGCATGTTATTCTGGAAAAGTTTGAGCTAGCCATAGTCATGTATCTCAATAAAGATAAATCAATCATTTTCTTTTTTAACACCCCTGTGCAAATTCAAAGATATTTGGCCTAAATCATGGGATTCTCGATTAGATCCCTCCCATCGAAGTATCTAGGAATACCCTTGGTGGTGAATCCCCTACAAATCGTGTGTTGGAAGGAGGTCTGCAATAAACTAACTTAGAGGTTATCATCATGGACCTTTCACCCTCTTAATCTTCTAGGTAAATCTACCCTGCTAAAGGCAATGCTGCAAGCCATTCCAATATATCAAATATCGATATTGCCTGCCCCTGGAAGTGTCTATCAAGAATTTGTGTCACTCTTTAGAAAAGAAATGTGGCAGGGCACTAAAACACACCGCAAATGGGCATTGGTATCATGGGAGAAATTATGTTTGTGAAAGATAGAAGGTGGCCTAGGGAGGGTTGAGAGATCTGGGAATTCTCAATAAGGTAATGGGTGCCAAACTTTGGTGATGTTGGCTCCAGGGGGGTTGTGAACTATGGAAACAAATATGGAATCAAAAATATGGGGTAGGTCGTAACCAAGAGGGGATTCTTAGATTAGATGACCTCTCATTAGGTTCCCTAATATGGAACCTAGCCTACAGGAACAATTTTCTAGTCAAAGAGCACCTCTTTTGGGAAATCCACAATGGAAATAAAGCCTTCTTTGGAATAACTCGTGGCAACAATTCTTCAAACTATCAAGAAATCTAGATCTGGCTCCCTTTCAAGACTTCATCCAGTCTCTTAGTTCTATTAGAGTTAAGGATCACTGGAAGAACACAAGCACAAACGAGGAGTGGCAACCGTGGAAAACAAATCCAGACTGGCAGGGCTTAGAAGCCACACTAGATTGGAAACCCTTCAGGGATATGTTAAAGGAACGCAAAATCTCACCCTCTCAAATTCAAGATAAGATTTGATGGGGGTATTAATTAGTGGGGATATTTAGATGCAGATCACCACTCTCTGCCCACAACGCCCATGTGGAGGAAACTTTGGACATACAAACTCTAGGCCAGGGTGGTTCACTTCCTATTGTTGCTCTGTCAAAAACATCTCCTTACATGGGACCTCCTGCTTTAGAAGGGATATGTTAGGCCTTCAAGATGCCCACTTTGTTAGCAACAAGAAGACAATATGGAACATCTTCTAAAAACCTTCCAGATAGTGAGAACTCTCTCGGAGTGGATCTTACACACCTTTGGGCATTTGGATGGGTCCCCTCATAGCTTGATTGAAACAATTGAACGTTGGAAGATGGCTTTCTTCAAGAATTTGATTATTAATCAAGCCTAGGTCCTCATCCTTGTCTTCCTCCTTTGGAACATATGGAAGCATCATAACATAGTTATCTTCAAGGACCAAAAAAATTATATGCAACAGATCTGGGAAACTACCAAAGAAAATGTTGGGGAAACTGTCTTATCTGAGTCTTGGATGGAGGACTAGAAATCTACTAGAGAGGAGGCTTCGATCTTGGCCATTATAGTCCTTTCCCTAGCCATGCTATTCACAATGACTTCCCCTCGTCCCAAGGATCGCATCTTCTCCCTTGCCATATTCATCCCCCCCCAAGGGCTTTATAAAAATCAACTTTGATGGGGCCTCTAAAGGAAACCCAATCCCTGTGGGGATTGGTGGAATTCTCAGGGACAACTTGGGCCAGCAAATGGGTATATTCATGGGGCCCTATGAATACACAACAAATAATGTGGTAGAACTGACTGCCCTTGAAAAAGGGTTGTAGCTAGCTAAAAGAATGAACTTTAATAAGATTCAAATTTTAGGGGATTTGGAGATAGTGATCAAGGCAATCCAAAAGATTCTCAATGGAGCACTAGTGGAAAAAGTAATACGAAGTTGGCGACTGGAAGCTCAAAGTTCCCATATTAAATATCTTCTTTTATCGTTCCCTTATGTGATAACATCTCACACCAGACGTGAGAGAAATAAAATAGCAAATTGGCTAGCTAATCAGGGTGCCTTGGAGGACTCCCAAGAGCTTGCTTTGGACTAGCCTCCGAACTTGGATCCGAAGACAATGAACTACCTAGAAGAACTTGTGCATAAGGAAAAGGTTCCCAAAAATAATCATAGGATAGGGAGCATAACTCCCACCACATGTGGCAAGCATAATGCAAGCGGGACATAGTAGGTGGGATTTGGAAAGAGGCCTAAGGAACATTTCGGATGTGATGCATAGTATAATTGCAAGGGAAGTGAGAACGATGGCAAAGTTAGCGAGCCAAGAGATAAATTTAGGAATTGCAAGGGTAATTGCATTTGTTGTGGGAAGTCTCCTCAGAACCATTGTTTGGTTCTCTGGTAGAGTGGAAACTCAACCCATAGGAAAACCAGACAGTGAAGCCCACGGAGCACCAAGAATCCATAACGTGCCCATCATTTGGGACCCTAAAGAAAACTATATTCTGGAACAGGCATGGTTGGAAGGCTCTTGGTCGTACATCTTTCCACGGCTTAGCTGGAAGTGGCATAACGGGGGTAGCGGTGCTTTCCAAATCACAAGGTCTTCTTTGCTCGTCTTGTTGATAATGGATATCTCTCTCTTATATCCTACTTGGGTAATTAAGACTTGCACACACTATGTTGAATCCCCTCCCAGAATCCTTGTGAGCTCCTCGTCTTCCTTATTCTACTTCTAGATGGAAGGGTTGATAGTGCATTTTAATGTTGGTTTGTCTTAGAAGGTGAGAATTGGGAGCGAGGTTGCCTCATGTGTTAATTCATGTCTTAACGGTGATTCCAAAATTGTTTCGATTCAACGCACTCGGGCTAGAATTGGATTCTAGAGCCAGAATAGCCTCTCCTTGTCATTGCCTGAGTGGTGGGTTGCACAGTGAAGTGGTGACGCGTCGGTGGTGTCACGATATTTCCTTGCGGGGATTATCCAATCGAGAATCTCATTGGATTTGCGACATCTTTACAATGTTTCATCAACGAGGTCGCCCTCAACAGGGAGGGGGCCATCATGACAGAGGAAATCAAGAGGCAAAAGGGGAGCTCTCCAAAATACTCTCCCTTCATCTTAAAGGCATTCTTACCCCCTTATGCCAAAAAAAAATAATCGATGGCAAGATCCAAAATACCCAAAAGGATCTAAGAGCTCCTCAACTCACAAGCAAGACATACAACAACAAAAACACCTGCGCCCAAATCTAGTCCTTGGGCCTCAACTCAACCCCACACAATGCCATCTCATCCCATAGACTCTGGGGCCCCTCCTCCTTCACCATCTCCCCACTCTTGTTCGGATCTCTTGAATGGAGAAGAAAGAAATACAACCATGATCTTATCTTCGTCCACAAAGCAGGCATAAACTTCTTCATGAATCAAATCAATGGAACAATGATCAGCAACCACTTTTTCAATCCCTCAAAAATGGAAATGCCTCACGGAAATCCAAGCATTGTTTCCATGTCATCTTCTTTCAACAACTTCTCGAGATAGATTGATGTTTGCAAGAAAAAAGAGAAAAAACCTTTCAAAAACCCAATGATCATTTTGGCCTCAAGGACTAAAATATCAAGATATATATTATACATTTTCAATCTAGTTAGCTTATCTTCTTTTCTTTTGGATTTGGTTGCATTTTCCAATAACTTGCAAATTTAAACTACTTATCTTTTCATGTAATCTCATGTTTGGCAAGCAATACAATTTTTATTCCCCATCCCCACACACACACAACACATATATAAAAAATATAAATTTCATGATTACAATATAAATATCATATTTAAAAAAAAAACGAGGTAAATATGAAATTATTTTTTTAAAAATTTGTTTATATTTTTTATTAATAATAAAATAAAATTGTAAATAAAACATCCAGTATTTTATTATCACTTTTCTCATTTTATTTTTTTAATTAAATTTTATTATAATTTTTTATTTAAAACTTCTTTCCAATGTCCTTCAATAACATGTCTATTTATATCTCTTCAATGCAATGTCTATTTATATCTCTTCAATGCATTGTAGAGTGTCTCTCAATGCAAAGATCCACAATTATACGCTCCAACAAATTCAATTTGATGAGATTAAAATTTAGTGTAAAATGGAGAGATCATCCCGAGCAATCCTCAAAAACATCCTCAAACCATTACTCAAATTCTGGTATATCGCCTCTTTTAACACACCTTAATATTAAGGTCCATTTGAGAAATAAATCATTCAAAAGTTATTTTCATGTGAATTTATGGATGAAGATGATAAGGTTATGGATTTTCTTTTCTTTTCCTTTTTTCGTGTTTGTGAATTGAAACCCTCTGTATTCATAATCAAATAGAGTTTTACATGTTTTTCATTGAGAATATTGTTTGGGCTACTAATTTGTCATTATTGTTATCACTTTTTAACATCCATTTCAACTAATTTTTTAACACATATTTACCAAAATATATATATATATATTATTTACCAGTATATATTTATGATAGTTAAGTACACGTTCCTCCCCAATCCCCTAGATCTTGAATGACTAGGGTTCATATATATCAAAACACTAATGCTAAATCTGCCAAAACATGTTCCAACTTTAGAAAAGTAATATCTGAAGTTTGAACAACTGCCGTCCATCTGTACGCTTGAGAGTACAGAGAAAACATAGCAATAAATTCTCCATTACTGATAGGAAGAGACAGTAAGTTAAACAGTATGCATAGCACGGTAGCATTGAAGACTGCAAAGAGGAAGATTAGTTCTAGAATCTCTGTATTTATATGTGTTGGTTACAAAATGGCCCAGCACATTTCTCAAGAGGCGGAGGATACCTACAATGACAATAAATGATGGAAAAATAAATGTTAAATCCATGTGATTAGTTCAAAAACCAAATGATTGCTGTCAATTACTTATAGAATGATAGCTGAACATAATGGCCAACACTATAGAATTCTCATAAATGAATAAAAACCTAACCTGCATGGGTTATTGAATATGCTTGGAAGCCCTGTATTCTCAGAAAATGTAACAACTGTGCCGGATGGTCCCATAACCCATCTCACACCATTTAAAGCAAGCGACATATCACTAGCAACCTTCCTCTGAAGTCATAGAATGTGACTTAATACTAAAATAAAAAGATAAAAGAACAAGCGACACAACAACCCTCCAATGCTTCAGAACTGCAAATCACCTGTGCTATTGCATCTCTTTGTTTTTGTAGCTTGTCTGCTCGTTTCTTTTTTGAAGAGTCCTTACCCAGAATCTTCTTGATGGCTAAATCTGCCAAAACATGTTCCAACTTTAGAAAAGTAATATCTGAAGTTTGAACAACTGCCGTCCATCTGTACGCTTGAGAGTACAGAGAAAACATAGCAATAAATTCTCCATTACTGATAGGAAGAGACAGTAAGTTACACAGTATGCATAGCACGGTAGCATTGAAGACTGCAAAGAGGAAGATTAGTTCTAGAATCTCTGTATTTATATGTGTTGTTACAAAATGGCCCAGCACATTTCTCAAGAGGCGGAGGATACCTACAATGACAATAAATGATGGAAAAATAAATGTTAAATCCATGTGATTAGTTCAAAAACCAAATGATTGCTGTCAATTACTTATAGAATGATAGCTGAACATAATGGCCAACACTATAGAATTCTCATAAATGAATAAAAACCTAACCTGCATGGGTTATTGAATATGCTTGGAAGCCCTGTATTCTCAGAAAATGTAACAACTGTGCCGGATGGTCCCATAACCCATCTCACACCATTTAAAGCAAGCGACATATCACTAGCAACCTTCCTCTGAAGTCATAGAATGTGACTTAATACTAAAATAAAAAGATAAAAGAACAAGCGACACAACAACCCTCCAATGCTTCAGAACTGCAAATCACCTGTGCTATTGCATCTCTTTGTTTTTGTAGCTTGTCTGCTCGTTTCTTTTTTGAAGAGTCCTTACCCAGAATCTTCTTGATGGCCTCAGCCTGTGATACAAAACCACATAAGAACTTAATTACATTCAATTCTTTAAATAAATTTCCTCTGCCAAACACACACATCCAATACAAAATACCAGGATCATAACCTACATAGCTATGCATACCTGAGCTGCATTTGCAGCCTTCTCTAATTGCAGCTTACGTTTCTGAGCTGCTTCAGTTTTCTTCAGCCGCTGTTCCACCTCTGATAATATTTCTTTCCGTTCTGTCAAACAAAAGACTATAAATTAATCAAACTGCAATAGATGCCTTTATAATGCCTTGACAATCATAACTCGTGTCTATGCTCATTCTCATTATAATAAATAGATCAAAACCAAAATAACATTTCATAATCATTTAAAAAATTACAATGTAACTGTCATTATCAGAGAACTCAACACTTTAACAATGATCAGAACAGTTTACAAAATCTATTAATAATAACAAATTCTAATCAGTAAAAACAAATGTGCAGTTGTAATCATATTTACCAACTAACATACCTGGAAGGCACATGAGCTGGAGAAAAAAATTACAAGAATATATACCAACTTTTCCAGAGTCTTATAAAACATGACACGAGAGATAAAACATGTCTATCAATTCAGGACAGATGGTTTGTAAATGTTAAATGACCTGACAAGAAGTTTGAAATTTCTGATGCAAAAAAGGATGTTAAGACAGAATCTCGACGCACAAAAATGAGACAGATATTAAAATATGCCAAAAATATAATTTAGAAAATAATATGTAATCATGTAAATGCAAAAAAATATATGAGATCTAAAATTAGCTAAACAATACAAATTTCAACAATTTTGGGAGTAAACTTGAGGAATTCAAGTAAACACTATAGAAATTTGCGGATCAATCCAAAATAGTGTCTGCTTTCATAGGTTGTTATAATTGATTTGCAATGCCGTAAATGATGCTACACAGCTAACTAAAAACTGTTTTTGCTCCATATAGATAATTCCTTGCAAAGAAAAATACATATGACAATAAACATGGCAAGGATAACTGCATAGCATGAGGACTTACTTCTACGAGTGGTCTGAGGCAATCCTCCTGGAAATTCAATCAGATTTGCTCCTACTTCTGAACCAGCATCCTTGCATGACTGCATGGTCCTTTGCCGTGCAGTAAGAGGAACCTCCTTGTCATCTTCAACAATTGAATTTCCAACTTCTTGTTCTTTTTCACTCCTATTCTTCATTCCTTCAAGATCAACATCTGTCTTTCCCGTATCTTTATCCCTCCATGCAGCAGCTTCTTCAGCATCCTCATAATACAAATGTTCCGAATCAGTTTGATATTTTGACCTCTTCCGTCTTCTTTTATGCTGCTGCACTTGGACATCCTCTTCATTATCAACATCCAGCATGTGCTTTTTGGGTATCCTTGAACTTCGGTGCTGAAGTGTTTCACATTCCTCATCCTCATCGTACTCACCATTTCGAACACATTTCTTTGTGGTCCTTGAGCTTTTATTCTGCAATGCTCTCTCAGCATCATCATCCATATCATATGCACCATCCAATACCCGTTTCTTAGGTATCCTTGAGCTCTTGCGAACTGGTTGGTTCGCTGCAACATTGTTAGTCAGTTTGACCTGCTTTCCAGGGGTAACTTCATCTACAAGATCACCTTTTTGGTCCTCTTTGGCAGGATGAATATCCATCTTTGCAATAGATGCCCACATATTAACTTGAGGTTTTCTCTTAGGCAATTCTTGTATTTCCACACTTACAGGGAAGTCATCTTCATTATCCGAATCTTCCTGCACATCAAGTTTCAAGGAATCAAATTGAGAGACACAGTGCCATAATACATCATATGAAATTCAACTCTACCATATGCCCATCAACACTCTTCCAGCACCACTGTGCACGTAGACATGATGTAACACACTACCTTACTTAATAGTATAGAATATATGTCTGCCATGGTCTTCAAAGCCGTAAAGACTAAAGTTCACAAAAGTGTATCTAACATAGTTAAACACTCTCTCAAGTAGACGTATAGAGAAATTCGGCAGGAACAAGTTAAATAGAGAAGGGAAAAGACAGTTTATGAAGGCATATGTGGATATGGGGTTAGTACTGAATAAAATGGAAGTTTAGATCCCTTGCCCTCAAGTGACCAAAATAAAGCAGCATGTAACCTATAGAAATACCATATATGAGAATTTAAAAGCTGGACATATCTCTACAAGATACTTAAGGAAACTTCACGTGCAGCTTTTGATGTTAGAAGGGATCATTATCTAAGGCATGATTGAGGGTAGATGTATGACAACAAAGATAAAATCCCCTGATTTGACCAAATTTTTGTACAATGGGATGGCCAAGTTGACATCAAGCCGAAGTGTTTCGGTAGTCAGTAAGATGGTACTACTACACAATACAACCATAGACCATTCAAACGACAGTTTTTTACGCATATTAAGTTATTAACTGAAGTATTCAGTCCACCATAGTTTTCACGAAGTGACAAATTCAACATGATAATCATGAGACCATAATTGAACTAGATAGGAATCTTTTATAGACAAAATGACCACAAATATACCTGAAGAATAAGTCGCTGACGCCGTCTCCTGCCTTCAGATGCATTTGGAGGCTTTGCAAATACAGATGAGCCTTCTGCACCGCTCTTTTTGATCCCTCCTGCATTGCCTGTAGAATTTGCATGCACAGTATGTGTTACTCCATCTACCTTAACCTTTGTCAACTGGACCTCATGAGAAGGTCGATCATCTTGTTGTGGCAGTGATTTGACTAGAACTTCAGGATCCTTACTGTCAGAGGTTCTACTTCTAACATCAGTTGTTTTAACTTCACCCCAGTTTGGGCCTTTGCTAAATAGTTTTGAGTATTCCACAGAATAATTCTGCATAGTTCGTCCCTCTGCCCTCCAACTTCCATCTGGCAATCTACTAGGCTCAGAATGCATCCTTCCTGTCAAATTAGTCAGAGGGTGGTAATACAAAGATCCCTCCAACTCGTCTCCATCAGAAATACAACAATACTCAGAAATCCCACCTTCATCCAATCCCACAATATCCAATGGTTTGTGACTGTGCCCAAGGCCCTGGACACCTTTGCTGCATTTCATGCTGCCCTGCACATCAGGGCTCCTATCTCGATCCTGATTCTGGTCCCTATCAAGATCATGTTCCAATCTCTTATGACTATCATTACTTTCATTAAAATCTCCCTTCACCAACCCACTTCCATGGAGCCTCCCTAATCGATCCAAATCGTCACCATTGCACTTCGATTTGAATGTTTTTCTAAATCGGCTTCCGGCCCTCTCGACCTTCTCACCAGTTGAATAGTCCTTAGACTCCTTGGAATCACCGTGGCTTTTCTCCTGCGAAGACTTCTCATAACTCTTGCTGTACTCATAATCCCAGGACTTGGATCCTCCTCTGTCACAATTCCTCTCACCATCCGGACTCTTACCTAAATGCTTGCCATTGAGGTCTCCAAACTCCCTTCGAGCCCTCTTGATTTCATCCATTTCGGGCACCAAATCATCTTCCCCACTGGCCATTCTGTAACCAGATTTAGGACTCCAACCCAAATCGTCCTTCAACATCTCAAATCTTCCCATGACATTAATATTCCCTAATCTTCTCGTATAATCATCACCCTGAGTATGAGACTCTAAATACTTATCGGTTGCACCGTTCAAGCCCTTGTCACTATTCACCACGTCTCGAGGATCCAAGGGAGGGGCAGACCATGGCCATGAATGATTTTGTTCATTGAGAAACGACGTATGTGATCCGCCCGATTTCGGCTTTCTCGACAAAACTGTCCGCGGCTTCCTCACGCCTTTCACACCATCAAAATCCAGCCTCTTGGCTGTCTCCATATCCTCGCACTCAACAACAAAATCCCGAACAAAGCCTCAAAACCCAACAACAGAACCCTCATCTACTGAAAAAAACCCTGAAATCCCTCCGGAATCAAAATCCAAAACTACAGATTTCAAACACAAAATTGCCCGAAGAACCTTGTGGATTCAATAACAAAACATATCAAATGGCGAAACCCTTAAGAGACTCTCAAACCCTTGAAACCCTACACTCCATTAAATAGCAAACCCCGAAGCCAGTATAATAAATAGCATAATAAACAAGTACAGCAACGGAGAGTGGAGGAGAGGCACAGAGAGTGGAAGGGGTAGGGAGTTACCATGCATACCCTTTTAGCAAGATGGGCATATGGGATGATTCCCCCCACTCGCGCGCCCCCTTCCCCATTAGCCCACCTTAGTTATTAAGGAGTTTATACATGTATGAATGCCTGCATGTCTATCCTTTGGTCTCCTGGTAAATTGCTAAGGTGGGTCATAATACCACCACCTATCGTTTGTCTTGTCTTGAGTTATCGTTGTTGTGATTTCTCGTAAAATCCGTTCGTGATTCGTGCAAGGATGATGAGTATTCATTAGTAGCTCTTGGTAAGAAGAAGAAGCGCTTCGGCGGAGACAAAAATGCCCACCTAACTCCTTAACACCAAGGAATATCAACAGCAATTCTTCAATTTCTCGTTCCATTCAAACTAAATCAATTCCCGATAAACCTCTGAAATGGCATCAAAATCCTGACTTCAACCCTAATCCTGTTATTTCGCGCCGAGGAGCCAGGCTTCGAACCCTGGGTTTAATAGAATGGGTAAAACAGTAGGCAACTCCTGCTTTATATTATTTTTTTCATTTTTCTTTCCTTCATTTTGGTTGCCTGCTCTTTTTGTTTCAATTTTTTTCTCGAAACTACAGAAGAAGCCAAATGAATCTATAAATGGTCTAAACAAGATGAGATACTTATCATTTTGGTCAACTCTAAATTTATAAAATAAAAATAAAAACCCTAATCTAGATTGCTTGATTGCAGAGCTTACAATATATTGCAGAGTATGGGAGGGCTTGCTGCAAAAACATATTAAGAACATGATTTGAGTTTCAAAAACCCTTACTCAGTGCAAGTGAAAAGCAACGAAGACATGTCAGGGATTGAACACCTCACAAGAACACAAACCATTGCAAATATCTTGCAGCAGCAAATCATTTGAATCGATGTACCGATTGCTTGTGGTTCCTTGATCGTGCAGCTTAGTGCTCTGAAATCTCAAACGGTTGCCCGCACAATAAGCAGAAGTTGCATTTCTGCAAGATTTTCTCACATGTGATGTTGGTGCAGCATAGTTACTGTCATACAGATAAACCTTCCAAAGTCTACAACGTGAACCAAAAGCCTTAATCCTGTATAGCCCTCTGAAGTACAGTGGTTTCCACTCTCGAGTCCGGACACATTGCTTTTCTCTGCCTTTGAGGCCATCTTCTAAACACGAGCAACCCCAAATAAATATACAAGAGAGCAGCCACATGATAAGGAAGAGAGAGAAGAGACGGACATTATTATGAGGAGTGGAGATGAGATTTCATTTTATAGCTGTAATACGCCAATACACATTGAGACTGGATTTCATTTTATAGTTGTAAAATTAACATGTTAAGTAAGGAGAGGATTTACATTAAATATGGAAGAGGAGATGAGAGTATATCTTATTTGAAGGTAAGGAAAGGAAAGTAGATTAGTAAATTATATATATGATGAGAATTCATATTTCCAAATTGAAAGCATGATTTATATTTCTAAATTGAAAGTATAATCGGTTGTCTAATGGATATTTTTTTATTCTAAACTCAAAATATTGGTTTATACATAGCATTTTAAAGAATGTACTTATGAGAAAACAAATTATGTATTAAGGAATGTACTTATACATTTACATGGAAAAAAATTACGTAATAGATGCAGTGCAAAAAAAGAATTGTATTTTTAAGATGGATTTTTCATTATCTTTAGTAGTAAGGAGAGAATTCACATTTCCAACTTGAAAGCATAATTTCTCGAGTTATAAATGCTTTTTATTTATTGTTATTTTTAAATTATTTGTCTACACACATACTTGTTGTTATTTTACAACGGAAAAAAATTATATATATTAAGAAATCTACTTATACATCTATAAGGAAAAAAAATTACGTAGCTAATGTATCTTTAGGAAGAATTTTTCATTATTCTGAGTAGTAAAGAGAGAATTCACATTTCCAACTTGGAACCATAATTTGTTGTGTTATGGATACTTTTTCTTTAAAATATTCTATAGTCGTCATCTTCAAAATTAAAGAATGTACTTTTCTTTAAAATATTCTATAGTCGTCATCTTCAAAATTAAAGAATGTACTTATATATTTACAAGGGAAAAAAATATGTATTAAGGAATGTACTTATAGATCTACAAGGAAAAATATTACGCAGCAGAGGAATTGTATAAATGGGAGTTGTATCTCTACGATGGATTTTTCATTATCCATGAATTTTTCAAATATAGTTTTATTCAAGACATGTATTTTTTTACTTTACTTATCAAATTTGTACTCTAGTGAATTTTTTCTTCTCTGTTAATGGAAGTGGCTTAGAAGGTAAAATGTTAGTTGACAGTTTTATAGAGGAACGATATTAATGGTTTTCTAGTTTAGTTGTTTACAATAGTTGAAAATTGTATCGACGTTGTTAATGGAAGTGGCTTAGAAGGTAAATAATTTTCTAGTCTAGTTGTTTACAACAGTTGAAAATTGTATCTACGTTGTTAATGGAAGTGGCTTAGAAGGTAAAATGTTTTTCTAGTCTAATTGTTTATAATAGTTGAAAATTGTATCTACGTTGTTAATGGAAGTGGCTTAGAAGGTAAAATGTTTTTCTAGTCTAATTGTCTATAACAGTTGAAAATTGTATCGACGTTGTTAATGGAAGTGGCTTAGAAGGTAAAATGTTTTTCTAATCTAGTTGTTTACAACAGTTGAAAATTGTATTGTATCGACGTTGTTAATGGAAGTGGCTTAGAAGGTAAAATGTTTTTCTAGTCTAGTCGTTTACAACAGTTGAAAGTGGCTTAGAAGGTAAAATGTTTTTCTAGTCTAGTCGTTTACAACAGTTGAAAATTGTATCGACGTTGTTAATGGAAGTGACTTAGAAGGTAAAATGTTAGTTTACAGTTTTATAGAGGCACGATGTTAATGGTTTTCTAGTCTAGTTGTTTACAACAGCTGAAAAATGGAAGTGGCTTAGAAGGGAAAATGTTAGTTGACACTTTTATAGAGGAATGATGTTAATGGTTTTCTAGTCTAGTTGTTTACAACAGTTGAAAATGGAAGTGGCTTAGAAGGTAAAATGTTAGTTGACACTTTTATAGAGGAACGATGTTAATGGTTTTCTAGTCTAGTTGTTTACAATAGTTGAAAATTGTATTGACGTTGTTTGAGTATGTAGAGAGTGTTTCAACAGTTGAAAATTGAATTGACGTTGTTTGGGTATGTAGAGAGTCTATATAAAATAGGATATTACTTTTTTTTTCTAGTCTAGTTGTTTACAACATTTGAAAATTGTATCAAGGTTGTACTCTTTGAAAATCGTATCAAGGTTGTTTAAGTACGTAGAGAGTCTATATGAAACATGATATTACTTGTTTTTTTCTAGTCTAGTTGTTTACAAGCTGAAAATTGTATTACTCATTTTTTTTAGTCTAATGGCAAGGAATGTGTATTTTTTTTATGAAAGAAAATAAATGATTTTCTTTTTCTTTTTTTTAAATACAATGAGAAGAGGGTTCATATTAATATACAGAAGGAAGTGACACTATATTTTATTTTATAATTCTAACACACTTTTAATTCTAACACACTTTTTTTCTGTTAAATTTTCATTTGGAAAGTGACTATGTTAAACTTTCATATGGAAAGTAATTATATTAATGTTCTTCACTAAAATAATAGTTTACTTAAATCTATTTTTAGAGTTATCATATGTGAAGCACTGATTAAATTAGTATATATTATATATTATATATATATAATATATATATTCACTAAATAATAGTTTTACATAATCATATTTTAGAGTTATCATATGTAAAGCACGATTTTATATATATATATAATTGAGATAAGATTTAAATTGGTTGTATTCTATTTAGATTTTGGGAACTCACAACTTGTGGAGATATAGTCACAACTTATGGAGATATAGCTATGTAAATACAGTAAATATATTTAATTTTACTAAAATAATAATTTACAAAATTATTTTTAGAGTTATTTAGTATCTAAGTGTGATTAAAATTATTTATATAAATTTATTTTAGAGTTATTTAGTATTAAGTGCGATTAAAATCCATATATATATATATATATATATATATATATATATAAAAGGAAAATGGATTTAGATTGATTGTACCGTATTTCAATTCTATAAAATCTAGCACAAAATAATAATTTACATAAATCTATTTTTAGAAATATTAGGTATGAAGTCGAATTAAATACACACATTAACATTAAGATGGACTTATATTAGTTGTACTCTATTTCAACTTTGTAAAATCCAAAACTCAAAACTCTTGGAAATGTGGTTTCCTAGTAAGTATAATAATGTTCTTCACTAAAATAACAATTTTAAATCTATTCTTAGAGTTATTAGGTATGAAGTGCGATCAAATACTCTTATATATATATAAAGTATAATAATGTTCTTCACTAAAATAACAATTTTAAATCTATTCTTAGAGTTATTAGGTATGATGTGCGATCAAATACTCTTATATATATATATATTCTTAGAGTTATTCGGTATGAAGTACCATTAAATCCTTATATATAAAGAGAGAGGGTTAGTTGTACTCTGTTTCAACAAAATCAAGAACCCACAACTTATGAAGCTCATGAAGATATGGTTTTTTTTTTTTCTAAGTAGGATTAATCTATTAATATGATACAAAAAGTAGTTACAATGTTTCTTGCCCAGAAAGGGACCCGGCCTTAATCAGCATGCAGCCATGAAAGTTGTCTGAGACTGCCCCAACAAAGGGGAAACCAGTCCAAAAGAAAATATGTCCAAAAAACAACCAGATTTAACCCACAGTTTTCCTGACGAGGCCAACTGATCAAAACCAACATCAAAAACCACCCACAAAACAACAGATTATCCTGACTGGACCAACCAACCAACAAATTACCATGAGGACACATAAGACTTAACAGAACTAAAAGAAATGCCACTTGGCAGACGTGACACGCGTTGCTAAGTCTTCCGGAGCAAGTTCCTCCACAATTGGACACGCCCAGTCATCTGAGTTGTCCGACTCTCCACATCCTACTGCCTGTTGTCCTTCCTCCCTGCTTCCGGCCTCAACCTTCGAGCTTGACATGTCATCCAAACGACTTTCCATGGCCTACGTGTCACCTTGAACACCCGTCTCAACATGCGAGCTGCCAGCAATGGCTTTACCATGTCGTATGTTCTGACCTCCATTACCCTCTTGCTCATCATTGTTGGCCCGGTTCCTGTTTGGGCCAACTCAGTGCGTCTCTTCCATGGAAATGGTCATGGTAATGTGCTGCTCAGTCTCTTCTGTAATGGAGATGGAGATTGTGGTGATAATAACCGGGCAATTCAGAGAGCTGTGGAACTGAAACTGCATTATGTGAGGAACCTGATGCAAAGGCAGAGGAAAGGTTGCAGTGCGAACGACCGCCTCTTCACGTCTTGAGCTATGGAGGTTGGCTCTGCCTCTGCCACTCTTGGTATTCGGATACTGACTTGCAAGACTATAATAGTGGGGATTCTCGGCAAAGGACGCAGGGGAAGTGGAGTTATGGCTGTGTAAACCCGGGGAGCAAGAACTTCTGCCCCGCGTGCCACTGCATCGGCTAGGCATTATGTGGCGGACCATGGTGGAAATAGGAACAGTTAAAGGGTTAGGAGGAGCAGAAGAGGAATTTATAGAAGAGGAGGTTACTCAGTGCTGTAGGACGTGAGCCGAATTGCAGAGGTTTGTATGGGAATGGTGGAAGCCATTACCCAAATCAAGACAACTCACAATCCAGCATCTGTGCCCGGTGCTGGTTCGTTCAGTCGGCTCTCCCTCCTATGGAGGGCATGCACAGTGAAACAGGGGCAGAATGACAGGATTGTTCTCCGGCTCCATGGTTATGTAGGTTGTGGCCTTGCCTCGACTAGAGCATGCATTAAATGCCGCCTGCAAGGTGCCATGAATGTCATTCATGGTGACCTTGGGATGGTTGCAGAGGGCCATGTGGCCACCCCGCCCGCCATCGCCCCATCTCATCAACATAATAATCTTATTTAACACCCGCATCCAAGGGCTTATGAAGATATGGTTAAGTAAACATACAATTTAAATTATTATTAAGATTTTTTTTTAATTTTTTTAGTCTCATACAACATTTACATATAATTAGATATTTATGTATACAATGGAATATTTATTAAGTAAATGTCATATATTATATTTATTGTATTTCTATTTATATATTAATATGGTATTTCTAGATTTTATACACCAATTTTTGTATTCATATTTTTGTTATTATGCGTGTGTGTGCATATATATATATATATATATATATATATATTCTCTTTCATATGGTGTGTGAGAGTGTGCTTGAACCTCTAATGTGGCTATTATTATTAGTTAGGAGTGTTTATAAGGATTTTGACATCTCTACAATATTAATTTGTAAAAGTGTTTTTCAACTTAGAGGAAAAAATATTATAATACAAATTTTATTTAATCTTTGAGTAAGAATGAATATTTTATATGTGGGAAAAAATAAAACAATCAATACAAATATAAGGTAAACATACTTAAATTATAATTAATTAACCATTAGAAGAAGATGCCTTCTTTTATGTTTAGTGAACTTCAAAATGAGAATGGGTGAGACTATGTTTTCCACTAACATAACAACTAAAGTATATTTATCGCATAAGATATCAGTCCTAGAAAGTGATCAAAATCCCAAAATTAATGCATCCATGGGTTGTGATTCCTTGATTGTGAAGCTTAGTGCTTTAAAATCCAAAATGGTTGTGAATTCAATTAATACAAAAAAAATAAAAATAAAAATTGTATTTTTACAAGAATTTTTTACACGTCATGTTGGTGTAATATAGCTCTTGTTAAGCAAACCTTCCTTGTGAGGTTTACAATCATATTAAGTGTGCATGCCTCTATCAAGCATAACAATTCCCACTTTTTATCTTAGCAAACATTGTTTTCATTTTATTCCTTATTTTCTTTTTATATATTCAAAAAATTACATAAATAGTCAAAAGGACAATATGTAATATGAAAAATAGAGGAAAGGGAAATTAGAGTAAAACAAATTTTGTAGTTGTAATTTGTTTAATCTAGGAGAAAAAGGTTGAGTAAGTAAGCAAATTTATTTTGTAAGTAGTCAATAAGCCTTTACAAATTTGATTTTTATTTTATTTTTTTTGTTGATCAAGGCACTAAGTTTATATTACTTATGATAAAACAAGTACATACTATTGGTCATCAACTCGTCCTGCCTCACTTTGACCGGATTTGTTGGCGAGGAGAGCTGGAATATACGACATAAGATCGTTCTATTTGCACCTTATTTCTAGAGGGCTTCTCAGCCATATAAGCCAAAAAAATGCCAAAATTAGAATACAACCTACTACATTCATTTCAGGGTGGTGGATGTTGTGGACACATATTTACATGAGTTGGATGCTGCCTTTGCATTTGTTGGTCATGTTGGTGAAATTCAATGTGCTCTAGACGCTCCTCAATCTCATGTAGAAGATCATGAATTTTGCTTTAGCTTCGACATACATGTGCTAATTGCTCTAGAATTTCCTCTTGGGTGAATTAGATGTCATTCCAAGTGGAAAAATTATCATTGTTGTACTCATACCTATGGTCCCAGAGGCCAGGAGGTAGCCTGGACTACGTGGCCAAGAGGCATCATAGGAATCTGAGCAAGCCCCTCCTCTCTATCCAAGTTGGTTGAATGTGCGTCATTGGAGAAAGAGGCACCACCATCTCTGTTATCGATACATCTGTGTTGGCCACCCCCTCGTCGAGGTCTCCCTCTTTTTCTTTGCATACCTGCAAGAAGAACAACATCACACTCCCACAGTGATCAGGTGCTCAAAATTAGGCTCAAAAATAAAAGTGTCAGAATCTTGATAAACTTAGCTTTAGATCGAAGAGCTCGTCATTATGATTCCAGCGGTGTGAAGAGCACCCAAATCCGAGTTCATATGCAGAAGTTAGAGCAAGTCAAAGTTCAGGTTTGACTTAGACACATGGCAGGATTGGATGATGTGGCAAGGTCCTTCAGCGAATGAGGAGGCGCCAAGTGGCAAGCCACCATTAGCCCCCGCATGTCGCAAATCGCAATCACAGGTGGGTCGACATTAAAAATCGGCCCCAGAACAGGGAAGGTGCGATGTGATAAGGCAAGCGAGAAGGCTTTCAAGAATTGGTCGGAGGCGCGATGCGATGGATCGCAATCGCACATCGGTGAAGGGAAGGCATTACAAAGAATCAACCCCAGAAGGTTTGGGTTGCGATGCGATATCACAATCGCAAATTGCACCACGGTGCAAAGTCCCACATATACAAGACCCTGGTACTCCGCCGATTGCAAAAGGATCCCAGATGTGATACAATTATAAGCTCCAGTTAAGAATTCCGTCGGGTCTTCCGAATTGCAATCACATATCACTTGCCTGGTTCACAGTCCATAAGACCATAGGACTTTGCCAATTACGATTTGCGATGGGCAGTCGGTGCCAACAGATTATGGCTCGCTGCGTGGCAAAATTCTCACTCAATTAGTGGATTTTGGAGTGAAATTGTGGGTTCCTGTCAGATGTAGAGCAATTTATGGAACGAATATTAGGAGAACTAAGAGAAGTCATAACTTCTTTAGATTTTCACCAAATTGGATGCAAAAAGAGGCTAGATAACCATTTTTGGACATTCTAGACTGATGGGAGTAGGTTTCAGAAGCATTTGAGCATTGTAAACACAAATTTTTACACTTTTGAGCATAATAGAGAGGCCCAAGCCATTGGACTCTGGACCAAGGAGATGTAGCCCGAGAGGGGTGAACTCCTTTATCATGTGCTTGTTGTAATTTGTTTTTGATGATGTTCTGTATATGTTTATGTTGTTGTTCGGTTTCTGATTTATGTTACATTGCTCATAAAATTAACATAAAAACTATTCATTTCACTTGCAAAAATTGATGAATCCTTAAGCACAATGAAAGCATTTTGTTTATAATCTAAGGAAGATCTTAGCACTACAAACTAATATTCTAAATCAGATCAAATTTGGTATCAGAGCACTAGGTTTTGTTTTGTGAAAGAAGGATTTAATTGTTTGCAAGTTTACATCATGCTTACAAGGTTAAAACTCAAAAGAGGTGAAGGAAAGTTGGTTGGAAGCCCTGAAGTTGGGTCAAGAGGAAGAAGAGCAAGGTTGCCACAATCTCCAACACCAGTTTAGCCTCAAGTTGCAGTTGAGACTCCAGAGATATGTCTCATGAAGGAGAACCTATAAACATGACAGAAGATGAGAAGACCTTCATAAAGGCTTTCTTTAATATGACAAAGATGGTGAAGGTCCTCTATGAAGAGAGGAATACCAAGTTGCAAGGAGAAAGTTCCAAACCTACCAACGAAGAAGGCTCTTTAAAGAGGAGGTAATGGGAATGGAGACAAACCTTCACCCTCTCCACCATCTTCTTCATCTTCTTCTTCACAAACATCTTCACATTCTTCCACTAATACAACCCTTACTCATACTCATCATCATTCTTCAAAAGGAATTGGTAAATCACCTTTTTTTAAACTTGATGTCAAATTCGAGTTGCCCATGTATAATGGTGAAGTGAATGCAGAGAAGCTTGATAATTGGATTCGTCAGTTGGAGGTCTATTGCAGGATTCAAAACCTTCAAGAGGATGACATAAAGATTCGGTTAGCTTCCTTGAGAATGGAGGGTGCAGCACTGGTATGGTGGGAATCAAAGAGTCAAGAAGAGATTAAAAAACACGGTAAGATCTCAATTTCTTGGAATGATTTCATTGTTGCAATTAAAAGACAATTCTACCCTCAAGATTAAGTGTAGATTTTCAATCATAAGACACATTGCTAAAGTACATAGGGGGTTTACACAGTTACCTTAGGCATACTATCTTATTTTTTAATCCCAATAATCTAGATGATGTGTGTGTCCAAGCCACTCATTTTGAGGCAAGAGGGAAAAATGCCCCAGAAGAAGGTAGTAAAACGCCATTTAAGTGTAAAGAGAAAGAAAAGGGTTTCAAGGGAAAGAAAAATGCATCCATTAAAAAGGAAGGAGAGAAGACAATATGTAAACATTGTTCTAGAGAGGGTCACAATGAAGCTCATTGTTGGAAGCTTCATCCCAAAATGAAACCAAAGAAATTCAACAACAAAGGAAAAGAAAAGACAACTGCAACCACTCAAGAGGATTTGGGATTTGAATTGGGTGATGAACAAAAATCACAGCCATGGGGTTTCAAGGAAAGGAATCCATTGCCAGCACTAGTTCTTTAGGCTCGCAAAATGAAAATCCAAATGAAAAGAGGAGAATAGAACTGGTTCACATAAGGGTGATCTCAAAACATAACAAGATTGATATGTTGATTGATAGCGGCTCTCAAACCAATCTTATCTCAGAAAACATTGTCAAGAGTTTAAATCTTGAAACTGTTCCACATCATAAATTGTATCCACTTGGATGGGTATGTAACAATGCACAAATGCAGGTTATGAGAAAGTGTAAACTAAAATTCGTTATCACTGCAAAATTCATAGATGAAGTGGAGCTTGATGTTGTGCCATTAGATATTGTAGCCCGTACCTTTATGAAAAAAAGCTATCTTTCGTAGACATGAAAACAAATATCATTTATTCAAAGGTGGAGTAAATATATTGTGAGAGCTCACAGCAAGAAAATAAATCTTTCGCTTGTTAATGCAGGGCAGATGAAAAGACTAGTGAATTCGAGCAAGAATCTCATGCTTCTCATGATCAAGCCCAAGAATGATATTGATTATGAAGCATTTGACGGTTGTAATTTGAATTTGAAAACTGATTTGGTTAATGCTATTAACCAATCTGATGAAATGTTTCCGGAATAAAAGGGATTACTTCCCAAGAGAGGAATCAAATCTGAGTTACAATTGCAACAAAAGTGTCTTCTTCCTAACATTGGCATGTATAGAATGTCAGTGATGGAAAGCGTAGAAATTAAGATGCAAATCCAGGAATTGTTGAATAAAATGATCATTCGGCCTACTCCTTTACTGTGTGGTGCACCTCTTGTTTTGGCGCTCGAGAAGAATGGTAAGCATTTCCTTGAATGGGATAAAAGAAGTGGTTTTCATCAAAGTAGAGTTGTTGAAGGAGATATAGGGAAGACAACATTCAAAACCAGGCAAGGTTTGTTTGAATGGCTTGCTATGATTTTCGTTCTTTTCCATGCTCCTACTACTTTTACGTATATGAAGAAAGATGTGTTGAAGCCATTTCTAGACATGATAGTCTATTTGGATGACATTTTCATTTTCAGAAAATTGCATTATGAACATGTCATGTATGAGAAAAAAAATACTTGATGTCGTATGTCAAGAACATTTGTTTTTGAAGATGTCAAAGTATATGTTGGATAAAACTTCTTTGATGTACTTGAGCTGTGAAATTGGTTCTTCCAAGCGTGTTCAAGTTCCCAAAGGATTTTTGGCAGTCTACATGGGACATGGAGAAGGTGAGCTGAAGTTAGACCTCTCCAAGATTGATGTTGTAATAGACCGTGGTGGTATTGACTCCATTCCTGCAAACACAGGTGAAAGAATCATACATCCCTATGAAGCCACAGATGCCTTTGCTCTGCTCACAATTTATGCAAGCATGCTCAAGATAGTCATTTGGATAAGAGGTTTTTTGGGAGCAACCCAATGTTGGAGGAGAAATTTTGTTAATTTTTCATCTATTATAGTTCATTTGCATTCATTGGTAGTTGTACAAAAGGTCTTCTAGTGGGGAGGCAAATAACGAGAGGCATTTGATGCTTTAAAACAAAAGATTAGTACAACTCCAATACTTGCTTTTCCAAACTTGAGATAGTCATTTAAGTTTCAGGTTGTTGTATGTAACTATGCCATGGGCATAACCTTTTTGCAATGTGGTAAGCCCATTTCATTTCATTCAGAAATTTTCAATGATAAAGTGTTTAAGTTGTAGCAACAAAGGCACTTCCATTGGATGGGTTTTCTTCTATTATTGCACTCGTTCAAAAGGTATAAGAAAGGTATAAGCGTCAAGTTTGTTGATGTACTTTCTAGGCCTATAGTTTGTATAACTACTTTCCTCAAGCATCATTTTGTTTTACATGAAAATTATGCTTAGAAAAATGCATACTTTCAAGATGTACATTCAAGTTTGAGTCAAAGGAATCAAGTGGAGGAATTTGTTTACCATTTACAACATAATGTATTGTATCATCTTAGTAAGAAGGATGTTGTTATTGACAGTAACATGGACAAGGCCAAAGAGTTCATTGAATGACTCCAAATGGTACATCAATCAGTGAATGAATAGATTGAAAAAGGTAAAACCAAGTACACAGCAAGGCATGACAAACATCATGCATATCACAAGTTCCAATTTAGTGATCAGTGGATAGAGATTGGAAACGTGAGGGAATTTTACCCTTACCTACTGGACAATTGAAAGTGATCTTTTGGAGTCCTGTTATGCTATTGAACAACCCCCCCCCCTCTATTGGGCAAACTACGCTCTAAATGATAAATAATATGTCGCTTATCTCGCATTGCGCATCCCGCGGAATTCTAAAGAACTTTGAGAAAGCGCACAATCAAATATGCGATAATGTGATTTGCAATATTGCATCGCAATTGCAAAATCCACATTTTCGTAGTTTAAACCTACCATCTTAAAGTTTATCCCTTCCCGTTTGTGATGCGGTGCTTTATGAGTAATAAAGGCAACGATAAGAGACCATTAGTGGCTATTTAATAAGTTTAATGGCATTTATGTTGAAGAGCGGCTCAACGTGATACATTATATTTTCATCTGCGCTTTGATTAATAGCTCCTTTCTTGTCACCTTTTTGAGGTTAACTGTATCATTTATTCTCACTATCATTCTTGCTTGGGTTTATCCGATAACTTCCAATTTTCTCCATTTTAGGAAAACTCCACACAGAACATCGTTAGAAACAATGGGAAAGAAGGGAAAGGCGACTGCATATGAGAAATCATAAATGGTGTTGCTTTTCTCTGATACCATATGCAGCAAGGATGGAGGAACTTTGACATGGTAGGCCATGTATAACTTGTTAGAAGAAGAGAAGCCAAGGCCACTGGTAACAAAGGCCATAGCAGATGCTCAAGAGTCATATGATGCCTCCTATTTCGAAACATCATGTTCATTCCTGCACCGAATAGCTGCGAGACCAAAAATAATTCCATACACAGATATCGTCAAATGGATAATTGACGAGGTAGACATCATAGGCATAAGCTTCAAGAATCATAGGCAAGAGGTCATGGGGTCTTTCTTAGCATACAGCCTACAACTAATGTACCAGTTACCAGAGCCGCAAAATCTCTACAACGAACAGTTCCTTGAGCAACTTGCCAAAGAAAATGAGGATCCGTTAGACGTCATGTAGAACTAGAAATCAAGTGAAGGCAAGCTCAAATAGGATCAAACTGGCATGTACTCAATGACATCCATTTCTCCCCCTCATAGTTTCGCAGCAACAATGATATGTAGGTTATTCGGTAGACCCAATAACACCAAGTTTTCCATGGAATGGCTTATGTTAATAGATGCAGCAGTGAATGCAACAATTATGAACTGGGCACAAATTTTATCAGACAATTTGGCTAAAGCCATTATAGAATGTTGAAGGAAATGAAGTTCTTATTTAAGGATTTTCCCCCTTTCTTCATGAGTGCCTTTTTTTATGGATGCAATCTATTTTTGTTCTCAATTTCCCAATATGGGATGGAAGTCGACTGTACAGAACTCGCTTCCCATCCATATATATCATAAAATTTTGCGGGAATCTCAATTCCACCCCCATTTTTATAAAAAAATCTATCAAGGGGTTATGCTACCCATTCGAAAAGCAGTGTACGATAGAATCGCTCCTAGGTTTTCTAAAGAGGTTGAAGTAGATATCTTGCCAGTAGCCAGATGGTTTGGGGAAGAGACATTCACCTACATCAGAGTTTTTGGGAGCGTTGCTTCACCGCATGTCCTCCCATATTATGTCGTCGACAAACTAATGGCCAGATAAATAGCCTACCAAACAACAGGGGAAGGCGGATTAAGCATAGGACTAAAAGAGTAGAAGAAGGCCATTGGCCTACAGTCCCATTACAATGTGGTGCTTTTGCACTACACGATTATGGACATGCATTAAAATAAGCAGAGATTATCAATTCTCTTCAATTATCTACAGTTCCAGGAAGGCAATATGACCCAAATGGCACTGTTAAGGAATTTACTACTATGGTAAAATTAAAACAGTTCACCCACGAGGAGGACACCTTTGATGACCTCTTCTTAAAGGTAGAAACATGTTCACAAGTTTCGCATATGGCATCACTACTTTTGACCACGGAAGATGTTAAGGCTTTTCATGTGTACAAGAAAAAGAGATTATTAGAGGTCCCATTGGACCTATTGCAGATTGAACCAATAAGGGAGCCAACTCCCAGCGTAAGCTTGGAGGGCAGCTCTAATTAAAACTCTAAAGAAGAAACCCAAGAGAGATATATGCATGAGTCAGAGCACTCAGAGCAACAGCCTCAAAATGGGGGAGGATGTTGGTTTTAACCCCGTACAGAAATTACCTGCATACGAATTCTAAATCACAGGAAAAATAAAAAATGTGAGAGCATAACACATAAAACACATATACACAGAGATTTCCACTGGATCTCAAAACAGAGACTACCAGATTGATTTTTCATTATGTTCCTTTCAATGTTACAATACATATTTATACATGTTGAAGCATCCAATACCATGGACCGAAAACCATCACGTCCAAAA
>APFE030985041.1:15730-42061 GCA_000404065.3 Pinus taeda
AGAGGGTTTCTTACCAGTCCATACCTCTTGTGGAGTCTTATCCTCCAATGCTGATGAAGGTGACCTATTGACTAGGTAACATGTAGTATCCACCGCCTCTGCCCAGAATTCCTATCCTAACCCGGCACCATTGGGCATGATTTTTTCCCTTTCCATCAACGTCTTATTCATTCTTTCTGTAGCTCCATTTTGTTGAGGTACATATAGATTAGTCTTCTGTCGTGCTATACCACACTTCTTACAGTATTCTTCAAATTCCTTACTGCAAAACTCTCCACTGTTATCTATCCTCAGCACCTTTATCTTCTTCTCTGTCTGGATTTTCACCAAAGCCTTGAATTCTTTAAACCTGTCAAAGACTTCAGATTTATTATTAAGGAAATATATCCATGTATTCATTGAGAAGTCATTGATAAATGATACATATTACATAGACTTACCCAGTGATGGAACCTTCACAAGTCCAAACACATCACTATGCATAAGCTCTAATATATTTTTTTCCCTATTACCACCAGAGGGGAAAGTCACCCGATTCTGCTTCCCATATACCCAATTTTCATAGAAATCAAAATCCAGAGAGCTATTACTCATACCTTCTACCATACCTTTACCATGAAGTATTTGAAGGCCTTCCTCTCCAATATGTCCAAGCCTTTGATGCGACAGCACGGTCTTCTCTCCAGAGACCACTAGATTTTCTGCTCCACTTTCAGGAACCACAGAACTGTTGCACCCATCAACAATAGTGCTACCTTGTAGATTGTATAGAGTTCCAATCCGAACTCCCTGCATCAATACCAGTGCTCCCTGAACCATCTTGCAGGTATCCTTCTTGAACACTATTTTTACAGCTGCATCATCCAACTTACTTATAGAATCAGATTTTTGGTGAATGCAGGAATATGCAGAACACCAGAAGTGTTCTAACCCTTCCACCTTATAACTTCAACTTTACTTTTTTGCAACCAATGATTCTAGCCTTCCTATCATCCCCTAAGAAGACATCACTACAATCATATTTCTCATACTCGCAGAACCATTCTCGATGGTGAATGAAGTGAAAGGATTCACCTGAGTCAATCAACCATGCCTCATGATCTACATGTGTACTTGAAGAAACCAAGTACACATCCCCACCTTCATCTGAGGTAGTTTTCACCTCTACAGAAGGAGCATCATCAGATCCCTTTCCTTTATTAGGAGCTTTAGATTTATAGTCCCTTTTGTAGTGTTCTTCCTTTCCGCATTTCAAGCACACCACTTTTATAGGTTTTCCTGGAGATTCAGATCTCCCTTCAGATTTAGATCTCCCACTCGATGACTTATTTTGTTTCTGTTACGGGACCACCCTTGTATAGACAAGGGATTACCATTTTGGCTATCCATATTTTTTCATCTCATCTCCTCTGTTAGCAAGGATGACACTATTTCATCAAAATGCAAGGAAGTTGCATTGCTACCTATTGCAATAACTAGACTATCCCACAAATCTGGTAGAGAACACAACAAACTGATGCACTTATCTTCTTCTAAAATTTTAATATCAACAGATGCTAATTGACTTACCACAGTATTAAATGTGTTCAAATGCTCTATCACCAAGTCTCCATCTTTCATCCTTAGGTTATACAGCTTTTTCCGTAGGAATAATTTATTTACTAGAGACTTAGATTGGTACAAAGTCCCTAACTTGTCCCACAAAGCCTTCGCCGTAGCTTCCCCTGATACATTCAACAATATTGAATCTGAGACACACAATCGTATTGTGCTCTTTGCCTTACAATCCAACTTCTTCTATTCTTCATTGGACACTCCTGTTGGTTTAGTACCCAGATCTACTATGACCCACTAATCTTCATCTACCAACAAATCCTCCATCTTGAGTTTCCACAAATCAAAACTTTGACCATTAAATTTCTTGATCTCTATCTTTCCACTGCTCGCCATCTTCTTTCACCAATAGAATCGATCTCGTAGATCTCCCACTAAACAGGGCCTACCATAGGCCCAAGTGAAACCCCTCAGCAACAAAGGCGTCCCCTTGAAGCCAAAATAGCTCTAATACCAAATGTAGGTTTTAACCCCATATATAAATTACCTGCATATGAATTCTAAAACACATAAAATAAACAATGTAAGAGCATAACACATAAAACACATATATACCGAGATTTCCCCTGGATCCCAAAACCGGGACTACCAGCTTGATTTGTCATTACGTTCATTTCAATGTTACAACACATATTTATACATGCCGAAGCATCCAATACCATGGACTAAAAACCATCGCGTCCAAAACCTTGGACCGAAAACCATCGCGTCAAAAACACATGTGTGAAAGTCATGCACAAAACCATAGGTGGGCCCACCCAACCTAACATAGGGTCCAAAAACCAAAATTTTCCAGTACGCTATCCGGGACCCCATAAAGTGGGGTTACGGGTATGCCTCAAACCCCATGTGACTCCCCCGCTACACGATCGGTGCAACAGAGGGGGGGTTTCGCCCTCATCTAATCCCCCAGTTAACTACGTGTACTAGTCGTGGAAAGAATATAACACAACCCAAAAAATAGTTATACAATTCTGGAGATGTAGAATGTTATCCAGGTCAAGACCGTATAATGAGAAAATAAGAAATAACCTCCCAACCCAGTCCTTTTCCTGTAAATAGCAATACGATCCACCTCTTTTTCAATTTATTGTAGCTAGGACGATTTGACGAAGGCTCGGATATTACATGGTTATGGTGATATTAATGGCCACCTGGAGCCTTCAGAGAGTGCAGGGATGAGACACTTGCTAAGAATGGCTACTGCTTATGCTAAGTGATAAATACAGACCAAAAGCACATTATTCAGTCTGTGTGGAGAGAACATATACTAGGAGCGACAAGGATTGGCAACCTTATTATGCACTGTTTAATGGCTTGTAACACCATTTACTCTGCAAATGAAGTGTGCTGGAATTGTTAAAAAGAAATAGAGAATTGAGAAGGCCAAGACTAAGACAACTGAATATCGAAATGATCCTTAAAAGTTGAAGCAACAAGGCAATCACAGGAGTGAGAGTTTAGCAAATGAAACCCTGAAGATCGATGATAAACTATCTTAAGGAAGTGGATTCAAAATATGAAGGTGGGAGGATGTTGATAAGTCCAATATTTGAATTACTCTATGAATCGCTTAGTTGATGAGGAAGAAGATGACTTTGAGCTGAAGGAATCAAAAGAAGACTTTCAAGCAGATGAAGATGATGCCTTTCAATGTGGGCATGAGGATTTGTTCAGCTCTTGGCTTGGTGATTCTACAACCCTTCACTAGTCTTGCCACGATAGAGAGATTTTCGATATCTCCAAAAAGTTTGCATTCAATGTCATCATGAAGAATTGTTTTAGGCATCCATTAAGGAAAACGTTTCGTGATGAACCTGTTTGGGGCCTTGGGCATCACACTGTGAATTTCTCTTTATGTCTATTTCATTTATGTTGGATGTAGTACATCTATTATAATGAAGAGGATCTATGTGAGTTTGTGGAAAAACATTGCCACTTACAACTTTTAATGAAAGAAAGATTCAGATGGGTTATGAGATTTCAAGTGGAGGTTTCCTCAAATCAATAGTTACAACATTTGCCTTCATGAAAGAATTGAATTTTGTCTCATTGTTATGAAATTTTTGGAAGGAAATTGCTGCAAATAAAGACAAGTTGTTGATTCAATTAGAACTTGAAACCTCCTGTATTGTACCGTGTTAAGGCTTGCACTAAAAATAAGTAGAAAATCCTTTGCTTGTAAACTATGTCACAAGGTTCGTCAAACTTTAACCTTAAGGTTCAAATTTTTGTGAACCTTAAAATTTTCTGGAGGTTCGGCGAACCTAATCAGACCTCATAGCCATTGACCGAGTTCATAGATCAAAACTCATAACCTCATGTCACAAGTCGAGCTTGTAATTTATCCTTGCAGTTTCCATGTCCATGATAACATTTTTGATGTTTACTGATGTTGATTTCTTACTATTTTATCCTATTATTAATTATATATATATACATGAACCTAATGGTGAACCTCATTTGAACCTCATCAAAAAATTCGAACTCAAACCGAACCTAATCATTGTCGAACCCTAACTTGAACGTGAACCATGTGACATTGCCTGTAAGTAGAAATACGACCCTCCTCTTTTTCAATTCATTACAGCTAGGACGATTTGACATCCTCGTCAAAATTTGTTTATTATTGCTTTATCTGGAATCCAAGCACTTTCATTGATTGTATTTGGGGTAGTAAATTGGACATGAGAAGAAATTCAAAGCTACACACATCCAAATTCTCTATATCTCTGGTGGCTTATGAGTTTCATTATGAATACAATATTCTTGATCTCTATAATCATCAGGTTCATGTCCACAACTCCTAATCCATATAGTATTCTCCCTCTTGATGACTTTTTTCATTGATAATTTTCCCTAGCCATGGATTTTTGCTGGCATTAGCCCTCAAAGGGACTACAAGAATCACCATTGTTGAAGAAACAGAAAAAAATTACATGAACCTCTTCTCGATGGTAGCACTTTGAATTCTGACACTGAGAAGAATTAATAACCCCTTATGCTATAGCAAGTATTTTGTCAAGGGATACATGGTTATGGTTGAATCTTGTATTGAATAAAGGTTCACAAATCTTTGCAATTGATAGATGTTCTTGCACTGGCACCTGGTGACAACACTAAAAATATGTTTGAACTTTTTAAATCAAACTGGTCTAATGACATAGTGGAACACCAACACCTTGTACACCTTACATTTCTTTGATTCTTTTGGCCAAATCTTGCACTTACTACATCCATGGCCATCGCAAAACTGTGTGTGATGTATATTGGTCCAGCCTTGATACAAAAATTTGTTGATTTTACATTTGGAGATCAGAGCTTTCCTTATGAAGGCTTTGTTCTTGTATTGATACTATTTCAGCAAAATCCATTGAGTCTCTACGTTCCCATCAATATAAATTTCAATGCTAGAAGTTGGGCATGCTGATAAGGTCTACTCGAGTCACAACTTTATACAGAAAGGGTTTAAGATTGTCAAGCTCCACTAGGAAAGCTCATGGTGTTGGCTAGATTGTAAATTGCATGGTCGTTGATGCTTAACAACTTTCGGATGCGATGTTGCAACTTCATTACAAATGGATGATGCCTCTACAAGTTGGGGCTGCTTTATCAATCTTGTTTGAGGTTTTCGGTATTTCTATGTTGTCTGGTTTTGTTTACATGGCACTAATAATGGGCATTGTAGCTTGGGGATCCAAGATAAATAGGAGATATGAGTTCCAGTTAGCAAAAATGTGTGATATTCATACAACTAATGAGTTTTTGAATTATATGAGGGTTATCAAACTTCAAGCATGGGAAGACCATTTCCAATCACGTGTAGAGTCTTTTAGGAATTCCAAATATGATTGGCTCTGTAAAACTATGTATTCTATTTTAGTGAATATAATTAATCTATGGAGCATGCCTTCACTTGTTTCAGTAGCGACATTCACTACATGGAGAATGCATTCACTTGTTTCAGTAGTGACATTCAGTACATGGAGCATGCCTTCACTTGTTTCAATAGTGACATTCACTACATACATTTTTGTAGGAGAAAAACTTACAGCAGGGAAGGTGTTCACTGCAAAATCGATTTTCAAAATTCTTCAAGAACCCATTAGGAACTTTCCTCAAGCTTTAATATCTATCTCACAAGCAATGGTGTTGTTGGATATACTTGACATGTATATGACCAAGAAGGATCTTGATCCTGAGGTAGTGGAAAGGTTACCACCAAGCAAAGAGGTTGTTGTTGTAGTTGAACATAGTACTTTCTTTTGGGATGAAGAGGAATCCAAATCCACTCTTCAAAATATCAACCTTGAGGTTCGAAGTGGATCTTTGGTGGAAATTTTTGGCATAGTTGGATCCGGGAAGCCCTCTTCATTATCATCCATTCTTGGGGACAAAAAAAATCTCTAGCATGGTATAAATACTATCCCTACTATCATATCTACTTTCATCTCCATCTTCATCTTTTAGTCTTCCACTACATTAAAAATATGTATTTATAACTTGATAACATTATCAAGATAATTGTTACAAAATTTGTTATAGTTTCCTATTTAAACTCAGGACAATAGAGAAAAAAATCCAAATTGACTAGCTGGCGAGTCAAACTCATTACTTGGCCAATAGAAAATTGTCATTCTTGTAAGAAAAAATTAGCCTAGTTTGCTTGAGTTTTTCCCATGTTTGAGCCAATCACTTACTCTCTGGTCTCACCCAAGTTTTCACAAAATCAAGTTTTATAACTATAAGAACCAAAACATGGGAAAGCTCCTCATGCCAGAGAAATGTGAGATTGCAATAGGTACAAACCAAGGACAAACGTATATTGAAAAAAGAAACTTGTACCCATTAGATGTTTTGATGGCGAAGAACTCATATGACTAGTTGTTCTTAGTACGCTAAACTTAATTTATTGGAAGATAACCAGATGACAGAAACGATAGTCAAAAGTAAAAAAGATAGTAGTTGATTTGAAAAATGACACTTCAAAGGTATAATATACTTGTTTTCTATTAACTAATGATTCATTGGTTCATCAAACATGATTTGTTCTCTTAGATTTATTTCCCGCATTTAGACTAAATGGGTCTATTAGATTGAACTCTAGTTCTCACCAATTTTGTCAGAAATCACTTAGATCTAGGATCTTTGTCACTTTAATAGAAACAAAATAATTTTAATGGAGATGCAACTTTTGCAATGAAATCCCTTACTACCAGTATGGAAGTTTTAAAATTGACTTTACATTTTGTTTGTGCTCAATTTCAACTATTTTTTCATCTCTTCTCAGCATTCTTTTCCTTTTCCTTCATCTTTTTCCTAACTAAAACTTTATTTTGTTGTACCTCTTACCTTGCGGTTCCTTTGCTGAATTTTTTCCTTCTTGAACTCACAGTTGATGATGGTTTCTTCTCTCTTGTTTTGCAACTTTCTTTCTTTACATTTATTTTTATTATAATTAGAGTTGTCTTCCAAGTTCAATTCATTATTTAATGGGGGATTTCCTTGATCCTTCACTTTCTTAGGTTTGTTGCGTAACCCATTCTCCTTTTTCCCTTCTCCTTGCATCTCAAAACCCTTCTTTCCTTTAGAAATTAGGTTATGGATGTTGAATTTCCACGATTTTGGGTCTAGGATAGAATCTTAAAATATCTGACGCTATAAAACCAAGAATCTCAATGATACTACTTTGCACAATAGAATATAAACAACGGTAAATCACACATACACGTAATATAGACAATTTTTTACAATTTTTAACCCAACTTCGTTATATTAAACAAAATATAATACAATAATCTAGGGCTCATGTACTGGGGATAATGGGCTTCATACATCCACTAGTACAAAATACAAACTAGGGCTTGCCATCGACAACTAATCTACCCTCAACAACATACTTTGACCATCTACTTGATGTAGTCGACTCTTTCAGCTCCCCTTGGTCATACCCTATACTTGTTCGGTCCTTCGACTCCCAATCTGCAGCTCTGGCCTCTATCAATGATCCAAGTCCATCTAGCCATTGAGCCTTGGCTATCAATCTGCTCTCTAGTTGTGCCATTGTCCATAAAGGCCATAACACATCGAGACTCATGTTGAGTTTTTCACATCTCCTCTTGTGAACAACTCTCAACTGCCTATTGTTGCTCCTCAGCTACCCAAGGACTTCAACCCACTATGGTCTTCCTACGCTGCATTGATGAAGACCAACATAGGGCATGGAGGGATATCACCTATCACTGTAAGATGCCCATCTTCCACAACGAACACAGACTAGGAGGATTGCCCATCATTTGTTGTATAAGTCCTTCTCCATAGACAAGTCTCAGGCTCCACAAATTCTCCTAGTTGATCAGACCCTTGAGCTCAACAACTACCTCTCTCGTAACTACCTTTGTCCATCAAGGTGTTGCTCACCGAGCTCCAACTTAGGCACTACCACGCTATTCTCCAACAGACCATAAGTGCCCAATCCATGTCCACACATGTTCCACTCTCACATTGCCCTCCAACAACAAATGAGTGACCAAGTCCATGATATAGCATTTGCACCTAGTTAGGGCATCCCCACACTTAGGAGACCCTTACACACGGTTTCCCGTGGACTTCTCCACATCCGCCCTTTGCTCTCCAATAGAGGAGCTATTTCACAAATATAGGATCCAAACTTCACTATGAAACTGCCCATTGGTTAGGGCTTCTAGCATGCCACGTTAGCCCTATCTCCTTGGCTTCCACAGGCTACGACAATCTATCCACACTAAGACACCTACACCACTCCTTAGTGAGATCTGCTCCTAGCTCGAGTTCCTTCATGCCAAAGGAAAATCCAACAAATGGCTCCCAATAAACTATAATGTAGATTGATCCAAATACTGGTAAAAACTTTGACCCAACATAAGGCAAACTCAGATTTAGTTTTGATATATTTTTGTTGTCCTTTGTTAGGGTGCTTGCATGCTACAACAACTATAAATATACCATGCAAACAACCTCGAATCAATATGATCTAACCATGGGATCATGCCCACCTATTGTGTTGTTATTCTTGGCATATACCACCCCACACAACCTTGCATAGATGCCTACCTATGGTGATATGGCCTGCGGCCTACCACAGTTAAGCTCCAATGCCTACAACCCACACAAAACAGGGTTTAACTCACCTTGTTGTTGCCATATCAGTCTTGCGTTCAACCTTTAACACTCTCGGCTTAGCTACAACATGGTATAATCCGCAATGAAATCACAAGAGGCTCCAAAATGACCCTTCTGATCCTCATTGTTTTGCCCTAGTCTCCTGTGACTAATCAGAGGCCTCTTCCCCTTCTACGCTACCCTTTTGTTGTCCTTATGTTTCACAAAATGGATGATTAAATGATCACATATCACCTCTTATTTATACCAAACAAGAGGCCTTATTCCAACATCATTATGGGGTTGTCCAACTTGTCAAGAGGCTTATTTAACTCAAGCCGACCTTGACACATATGGTATAAACCCAGTCATGACCTTCAAAAATTCATATCTCAAGTTCTAAAGCTTTGATTTGGGTGATCTTCAAAGCATTGGAATTAGCACTCCAGGCCCTATCACCTAAAATTTTCCCATGCTCAAATTCTTGATGGTTTTGGCCCAAATCACGATGGGTGAAAACCCCCATCCTTGGGTTCCAAGCCTACAAGCCTACTTGTGGCACTTTACCCTCCAAACCCCAAACCCTATGGATTGGAGTATCTCCCAAGCTACACAAAAATCAAGAATCCCTCTTCGTGAGGGAGGTACTTCTAAGGCTAGGAAGTCGCCATCATCATCTTTGGCAACACTAGCCCATTTGACATCCATCACTGCAGCATACCCTATAAAATGAATCCAACAATCTTGGTAGCACCTCTGCCTCTTCACATCTAAACCTGAAGATCCCAAACCTCCATAGGGTTGCTCCGTTTAAGGTTAGACTCCCTCTAAGCCTAAAAAAGCTCCATTGGTTCAGTCTTGTAAGCACTCATCCTCTTGGATCAAATGCCAATCATGCAAATCCCTCCAATCTCAGATATGCAACATCATGATCCGATGAATATTCTAGCCTGCCAATATCTAGTCCATCACATGAAGCCATCTCAATCAACCTGATCTCATCCATGCTAAAGAAACCCTCGAGCTGTCCCAACCATCCATGACAAGACATATGAAGTCCATGATCTACAAACCGCCACACAATATATTGAAGTGCACCAGGTTCACCACCAATCCACCAGAACTCCCAACCCAGATCATGTAGTCTATCAAGACCACATATCCATGTCTTGAGTTGAACTGTCTTCTCCATGATCCAAGCACCCACAACTCCCTTTGAGTTGCTTTGTGGTGCACACTCTAATTCACCCCCCCTCAAAGTAGCCCAGATACGCTATGATGCCATGTTGAATTTCCACAATCTTGGGTTTAGGATAGAATCTTAAAATCTATGATGCTAGCAAACCAAGAATCTCAACGATACTACTTTGCACAATAGAATATAAATAATAGTAAATCATACATGAACAGAATATAGACAACTTTTTACAAATTTTAGCCCAACTTCATTAAATTAAAAAAAAATATAATACAACAATTTAGGGCTCTTGTACTAGGGATAATGGCCCTCATACATCCACTTGTACAAGATACAAATTGGGGCATGGTGTCAGTCCATCAAAAACCAATCTTCCCTCAACAAGATACTCTTACCATCTAGTTGATGTAGTTGACTCCTCCACTCCCCTCGGTCGTACCTTGTAACTGCTCGGTCCTTCAGCTCCCGATCTACAACTCCTGCCTCTGTCAATGCTCCAAGTCCATCTAACCACTAAACCTCAGCTGCCAATTTGATCTCTAGTTATGCCTTAGTCCATCAAGGCCATAACACATCGAAACTCCTATCGAATTGTTCACAGCTCCACTTTTGAAAAACTTTCAACTTCCCACTATTTCTCATCAGCTAGTCAGGTACTTCAACTCACTATGGTCTTCCTGCACTACATCGATGAAGACCAACATAGGCCACAGAGGGCTACCACCTATCACTGTGAGATGTCCATCTACCACAATGAACATGGGGTAGGAGGACTACCCATCATTTGTTGTAGAAGTCCTTTTCCATACACAAGTCACAGATTCCACAAAAACTCTTGGTTGATCAAACCCTTGAGCTCAATAATTGCCTCTCTCACAACTACCTTTGTCCATTAAGTTTTTGCTCACCAGGCTCCAACCTAGACACTTTCACGTTGTCCTCTAGCAGACCATAACTTGTTCCACTCTCACATTGCCCTCCAATAGTCCACAAGTGACCAAGTCCATGATGTATCATCTACATGTAGTTAGGGCATCCCCACACCTAGGAGACCTTTACACACGACTGCCCAAAAAAATTCTCCTCACCTGCCCTTTTCTCTGCAATAAAGGAGTTATTGCAGAAATCTAGGCTTCAAAATTAACTAGGAAACTAGCCATTGGTTAAGGCTTCTAACATGTCATGTGAGCCCTACCTCCTTGGCTTCCATAGGATGCAATGACTCAATCCAAACTATGACACCTACATCACTCCATAATAGGATCTACTCCTAGTTGGAGTTCCTTCATGCCCAAGGAAAATCCAACAAATGGCTCCCAACAAATGGTAATGTCGATTGATCCAAATACTGGTTAAGAATTTGATCCAACACAAGGCAAACTCAACTTCAGTTTTGACATATCTAGGTTGTCCCTAGTTAGGGAACTTGCACGCTGCAACAACCCTCAATATACCACCTAAAAAACCTCCAATAAATGAGGCCTAACCATGGGATCGTGCTGGCCTATTGTATTGTTGTTATGGGCATATACCACACCAAACAACCTTGCATAGATGCCTTCCTATGGTGGTATGGCCTGCGACCTACCACAGTTAAGCTCTAATGCCTACAACCCACACAAAACAGGGTTTAACTCACCTTGTTTCTGCCATATCAGTGTTGTGTTTAGCGTTTAACACCCCCAGCCTATCTGCAACATGGGATAATCCTCAACGCAGTCACAAGGGGCTCCAAAACACCCCTTCTACTCCTTGTTGTTCTGCCCTAGTCTCCTACAACTAATCAGTGGTATCATCCCCTTCTACGCTACCCTTTTGTTGTCCATATGCTGCACAAAATTAATTATTAAATGATCACATATCACCTCTTATTTATACTAAACAAGATGGATTCTTCCAATGTCATTCTAGGGCCATCCAACTTGTCAATAGGCTTATTTCACTCAAGCTGACCTCAACACATATGGTGTAAACCCACTCATGAGCTTCAAAAATTCATATCTCAAGTTCTAGAGCTCCGATTTGGGTGATCTTTGAAGTGTTGGAATCGACACACCAAGGTTTATCACCTAAAATTTTCCCATGCTCAATTTCTTGATGGTTTTGGCCTGAATCTCGATGGGTGAAAAACCCCATGCTTGGGTTCCAAGCCCACAAGCCTACTTTTGGTGCTTTACCCTCTGAACATCGAACCCTAGGGCTTGGAGTACCTCCCAAGCTACACAAAAATCAATGATGGAGAGGGAAATAGTAGGGCTATATGCCATATTCATGGCAAGACTGACACTGAAGGGTAATCTTTTCATAATCTAAACCCTGTTTCTAGGTGAAAACATTGAATTTCATAGGAAGCCCTATATGAAGATTCATTTCCAAAAATAATAGTACAAGACATGTGACCAACCATGGGAGGCTACATTGTTAGGTACTTTCTTAGAAAATTTCCAATACTCTTCAATGCTAATTCATACCAAAATTGTATTAACAAATTTAAGAGTCATACTCAAAATTACATAGTTTCAAACTTTTTATGAAAGGATTGAAATTTTAAATTTGTATGCCATGGTTTCAACCGAGGTTTTCCTTCCACAATTAACATGGCTCAAATTTCAAAACAACTAGTTTGTTTTCTTGTAACTTAAAAATGAGAATAGAGAAACCCATACCATAGTATTGTATATTCATAGAGCTAGGTAATTTAAACACCAATCCAAAACATTACTGGAATGAATTGACCAATGCAAAAATCTAGAGCTCTGGATAGCTAGAATCTTCTAAACATGTAGATATGATATGTGCAAAAAAGAAATCAAAGAGAGAACACTCACATAACAAGAAATGCAAGAGAATAATTGTTGCAACTATACACATTGTACCAGTGTCATTCAACTCATCCAATACTCTTTTGTTGAGTCTTGTGGAGTCTTATTTAGCCCCCACACTCACTAAAAAACTCACCAACAAACTCACCACTTTCTATGCTCACCATAATATTTCCATGCTCATCGAGACTCCCCATATTTTTGGGCATTGAATTTATTTTATTTTGAGGTTCATTTGTATTTGTTGAGTCTTTCCCAAGTCACTGAGTCATGTCAAGTCATTGATTTCTTTTTAGTCCTAGGCTAGTTGATTCTTTGTCAAGTTTGAGTGTGACAACATTGCATTGTCGTTAGGGTTCCACAACCACCTTAATTTCCATAGTTAGTGGAATAGATTGTTAATGTATTGACAACCATCTTTATTAAATAAGGCTCTACATAGTAGTATACTGTGAAATCAATAAATGTAAGTGAACTTGTTAAAGAAGTTCCATTAGTTAGTGATTGAGGCCTCATTAATGGAATTCCATTAGGTGGTTATAGTTTTCGTCAATTAGAAACTATACATATAGTAGTAGAAGAAATGTAATGGGTTATCAAGTGAAGATTGTAGGGAGCTCCTCATGTTGAATATTTCCCCCTAGAAAAGGTAAGTGAACATTGCATTTAGTTTGGAATATCAATAAAGGATTGCTTAAAGTGTTATTTTCCAATTTTAGTTCTATTATTTGCTTTCCATAGTTGCATTCCATGTATCTTATTTAATTGCTTCCTAAATTTATATTATTCCGTTTTTGCTCTAAATATTCTATTTTAGCTAATAAGAAACACCACAAATACAAGTGGTTCCAGTGCACTTTCTCATTCCAACACATGTTCCGATTTTAGAAAAACATTATTTAGGTTAGAGATGTGTTTGAACATCTTTAAACAACACAAATATCTATCATTCAATGGGAAAGCCTATAATTGGGGAAGAATACATGTAGAAAATAATAGAGGTATTACCTTGTTGAACACCTTTGTGACATTTGTTGGCACCCCTTTGTGTAGCATTGCATCAAATAACACCTACATATGGAATTATCTTCCATGTTCATTCGTGTATATCAAAATCCCCCTCTGTACACTTGAAGCCAAACTCACTTAACCCTACTAGTCATTCTATTGCCATGAGTACATGGCGAATAACACTTGGGAGATAACTCTCACATACTAGGTTATTGCGTAGTATGACTAAGGGTATAATCTATCACCATTAGTTGGTGCAATGAAAGATTTCGTTGATTACTATTGATGGAAACCATAGGTATATTAAGATATATAGAACTTGACATTCCTCTATCCTTAGGACCCTACAAATCCTAGCCTCTTCCTATAAACCATAACTTTTTCAACACAGGTAACAAAGTTCCTACACATTTTGTAGTATCAACAGTTTTGGAATTTCATCACTACAGTAATACTCCCCTCAAAATGGAAAAATATGTCTAGGGCCTGCCAATACTGTTACAAGAGACCTATCTCAACAAAATCCTTGTGCAACATTGATTGCTTTGGTGTCACTTTACAGTAACTAATTTTTCATTTTTTGTGGAGCAACTCATACCATTGCTTGTGGCCCCTCTCAACAAATTTCTTTTGGTACACTCATTATGTTGGGCTAAAATTTGGCTAACCCCTTTGATGGACCCAATGGTCCCATGATAAACACCCGTAGCATGTCAGCGATGAGGAAGTATAGAAAATAGTTGACTCTTTTGCCTAGTCAATTAACAAAATGGAAACCAATATGTCTTCCCTCACATTTCACATATCCCCCATTTTCAAACGAATGGCCCTTTTTCAAAAGATTTTCGATATAATGGTAGTTGATTATTTCTATAGTGGTTGCTTTGAAACCTTTGAGCATGTAGGAATTCCCATTCTCTTGAAAGCTTATGTATAATTCCAAGAAATCCATGGTGATAGGTCCTAATGTTCTTACCCATTCATCACTCAAAGAAATATCACAGCCACCCATTTAGAAATTTCCATTCTATTGAAAACTCATGTATAGTTCCAAGAAATCCATGGTGATAGGTCCTGGTGTTCTTACCCATTCATCACCCAAAGAAATATCACAACCACCCATTTCAATGGTAAAGATGTGGCTTCCTTGTGAGGGAAGACATACTGGTTTCCATTTGCTAGTTTAGGGAACAATTCCTTGCAAGCAAGGAGGAAGAGGTGAGCATAATAATAGGTGAAAAGTGGCAAGTGGGAATGTATCAGTGTATTTGTAAACATCTAATTGTAACCCCTATGTTTAGGAGACAAATAACCACCAATGATCCTGTTGGTTTCTCCATCAATTATTCCATTAATTGACTTCATTATATTTTGGATTTTATGTACTACAATATATCTGCATTTGTGGCATTCCTCTCTTGTAGTCTTCCTTTTATTTTCTAAATGCCACCTATATTACTTCAAGGAAAAGGATCAATTAGTTACACTTGGTATCATCATCTTATCTTCATAAGTCTTCTCATCTTTGTTTGTAAGAACATATACGATATTGGGCAAATTCTTGCTATCTTCTAGCAACAATCTGATCTATTGTCAAGTGATTAGCACAAGCTAATGTGCATGTTTGACCCATCCAGGCTAATGTGTGTTGGGATGAGTTGAGGTTGGTAACATGAGTTCCTTTTCCAATTGAAGCAAGAGAAGTGTATTTTGGTTGCCATTATCAATTACCATATATGCTAGTTTGTGCTTGATTTGTGCTTGATTTGATAGTTCTATTTACAAAGAGCTTCCTTATTGCTGGTAAGGCTATCTTTGGGCATTAGCATCAAGTTTGGACCAATGTAGCTGGGATTGTTGACATCAACCTCTAAGTCTCCAACCTCTCAATAATGCTTAGAAATGAAGTATTTTTCCTTTCGGAGCTCTTTGGCCTAAATGTTTGACATTCCTCGTTGGAATGGGCAAGCTTACTATGATATCTGCCATATATCTTCTTCCCACAGTGGGTAGAGGATACAAAACTAGTTTCTCCTTTGTTCTACCCAATATTGTTGGGCTGAGTTATTAGTAGAAATAAAATGAGTACAAAATTCCCTTCATCTAAAATAATTGAATGGTCTTATGTAACTTGGCTTCGATATTGGAACCAATTTGCAATTTCGCATAAAATGCTTCGAGGAGGAAATAAAATAAACTATAACTTATTTCTAATACTAGGGAAAAACCCACAAAATAATTTTGCGTAGAAGTTATATTTTGAGCCCTTTGAGACTCTACCTTGAGTTGGGAGAGAGATCCATATTTGGTTCTCCATTCCTTTCCTGTAAAGATCTGGTCTCCTTGCGTCATTCTGGTCGAAGGAAATATTGAGACTTTGAGGCCACTTTTTTTTCTTCATTTTTGCATTATCTCCATTTATCGAATCCCTACTTTATAGGTTCCTTTGAATTCTACCCCCAAAGGCGTAGAATAATGAATCAATCAAGGAGGACATCTAATGGAAGCACATTCTAATCACCTAGTTTTCTCCCTTACAATGTCCCAGATCTAAGCTAGCATTTTATGCTAAGCATTTTTTGCAACATAACAGTCAATTATTTGTCCAACTACATATGAAGGCACTAATCTAATGAACTCAAGGTTCCCATCATCAACTAAGATCATGCTACCACCATTTATGTGTCAAGATATGTATCATTAGATTCCCTAAGAGGACAATATTTGTCGACACTCCTCCTTCTAGGAGGTGGAGACTAAAGAGCACTTCATGTTTCAAGTGCCCCATCTAATACAAGATACTAGGGAGATTGTACTGCTTCTATAGAGACTCTAGCAAGTCCCTTGCAACCTTTTTTTTAGAACCCAAACCATATATGCTTACCCCAATAATGCAAGTTGTAGTTACTAATAGACAATGTGCCCTAAAAGGACCTTCAAGGCCTACTTGGTTGATAACTCTACCTCTCAAACATCAAAGGAATGAAGAGACTCGATACAGGGTGTCACTAGCATGGACAATGACATATTATTGAAACAGAGGCCATCAACATGAGATATCATAAAGCCACTTCATCCTATTGCTCTCCACATATGGCATAAAGGGACTACCACTCACCCTTGTTCTTAGCATAGAGGTCATGGACAGATTCCTATTGAAACTTCCTTTAGGGATTTAGGAGGCTTGGATAGCACCATAGCACGCTTGAAACTTAAGTGTGGTGGTTACTTTTGTAAAAAAAATTCATGATAGTCTTGATGTGGATGAAAACTATAGCTCATCTGAGATTAAGTCATCACTTTCTTCAAAGTGTCACTACCCAAGGAAAGTTGTGGATGACATGACAGTGTTTATATGACAACCATGAGCGAATGTATAATACAATAGTGGTGAATTCTTTCTATGCTTATGGTACAACTAAAAGTATTTTGACTATTTTTGAAGCAACAACAGGTCATTCTTTATGGGCAGTACCATTTATGTCATAGCAAGGAATGGAGATAGAAAATGACAAGATAGAGCATTTACCTTGGTTGTTAGAGGCATTACAAAGCAATTATGGGATTTTGGAGTACCTTGTGAATTCTTCTTCACTGTTAACTATGCCCTTTGCATCATAGTTAGTGCAACCATTTATTGGAGGCTCTATCACTATTCCAAGGGATCCAAAGTCTTGATGTGGATGAGAACTGTAGCTCATCTAAGTTTGAGTCATCAATTTCTTCAAAGTGTCACTACCCTTGGAAAGTTGTGGATGAAATGACAACAGTTATATATGACAACCATAAGTGAATGTGTAATACAAAAATGGTGAATCCTTTTTATGCCCATGGTACAATTAAAAGTCTTTTGACTACTTTTGAAGCAACAACATATCATTCTTTGTGGATAGTGCCATTTATGTCACAACAAGGAATGGAAACAGAAAATTACAAGATAGAGCACACACCTTAGTTGTTAGAGGTATTACAAAGCTATTAGAGCCTTTTGGAGTACCTTGTGAATTCTTCTTCGTTGTTAACTGTTCCCTCTGCATCATAATTAGTGAAACCATTTTTTGGAGGCTCTATCACTTTTCAATGTTGTTCTACCTATCTGGAGCAATCCAATGTTTTGTAACTATAGTCCATCTTTGATTACCTTTGTTGTTTCCATTATTACCCATGTATACACTGCCATAGGTGATGTTAGAGGAAGCAGGAATAGTATTCCTGAAAGCACAGGTCAACGATTTAGATGTCATCCACCTAATGAGGCTTCCATTTCTATGATGGTTGAAATGGGATTTCCAAGGTCCAGGGAAGAGGAAGCATTGAGGCGTGTTGAACTGGCTATGTAGTGGCTCTTTAGTCATTCTAAGGAGCCTACGCAAGAAGGTGATGAACTTGCCCAAGCTCTTTCCTTGTCATTGGGTAATTCTGAGGTTCCCAAAGACATTGCCAATGAAAAAGGAAGAGATGTTTCTTATGAAGAGAAGCCTCTAGAAAATCCTCTAATTGAGGATATCTTAATTACATGTATGAATCTGTTGCAAGGTATAGATGTGATTGATTTTTCCATGATTAGTTTGATTGTGACCTTTTGCAACTAAAATAAAGGCCAATACCTTCTAAGAGTTGTTTCCCTTCTTAGTCAACAACTAAAGCTTTGTAAGGTGGATGGATCTGAAAAGGGCACTAGTCCATTATCAACTATTTCTCATATTTTGGCATTAGTTTTAATTGAATACAACAATACTAGAGATATAGGAGCCAAGAATGGACTTGTTGGTATTCATTCGACTTATTGAAATCTTTTAAGCCAAATAACCTGATAGGGGAAAAAGTTTCAGTTCCCAATTGGGTGACTGTGTTATTTCTCATACTTGACCATATGTTGCAATACAAACTTCAGATGACTATAGATGCCCAGAACACTAGTTCTATGGGAGGAACTTCACTTGTCTCTGATTATGAAGATACAACTTTAGCTGGTGCAGGTATTCTAGATAACAATAAAATGTCTTCCTTGGATGACAACATTAAAGGCAATAGTCAATTCATGAAGATTTTGGAAAAGCCTTTGGGATACATGACAACAGATGAACAATAGAGTATTGATTATATCTTGCAAATATTTTCAACTACACCTTCCAACATTTACAATTTAGGTGGTTCTTCAGTTGTGTGCGACTCATAAAGTCACATTCCATGGAAATGTAGTCTCTTGAGAGGGGTGGATTGTCTTCACATTTCTCTTCAAGTTTTCGGCTTTGCTCCAAAACTCCAAATGATCACAAATGCTACGTGAGAAAGGTGTGAGACAAATAGAGGGGTGGGAGATCTATTTATAGCAATTTGCTTAGTTTAATTCTTTGATATTTTGAATTTTTTAATTTAATACTAATTTTTTCTTGGATTCTGTAGGGGTCATGATGCATTTTTTTGGCTAATTTGGGCTTATTTGGTACCAAATCAGCCCATCGAGCCAAGTCAAACCAAGTTTTTGAGCACTTGTGTTGGGCCCTTGTTCAGTGTCTCGTCAAAATCAAAGCAGGGATAGATTTCAGATGATTTGCATTTGTAATTTAAAGAGGCACATTTTTGAATTTTGGAGAGAAAAATATTAAAAAGAGGGACAGATTTGAGAGCATATACATTTGCAATTCAAAGAGAGGGAAAACATGCCTGGAAATGAAAATAATGGGTAGTGGGCACAAGAATTTGGTCCACAACTCCTCTAAGCTTCAAGATACATTATAGTCTTCCGATTAACCTTCCTAAATCCATTGCAAACAACCTCAAACACATGCCATACTAGCACCAGACTCAAGTGTCACATTGCTCTTCAAGATTTCAACTCTGCTCCAAAACTTGAAATGCTCACAAATGCTCTGTGACAAAGTTGTAAGAAAAATAGAGGGGTGGGATATCTCTTTATAGAATTTTTTTTCTTGGATTTTGTATCGGGTCATCATGCATCTACTAGGCTTAGTAGGTATTATTTAGTACCAAATTGGCCCATTGAGCCAAGTCAGACCAAGTTTTAGTAAAAATAGTGTTGGGCCCTTGTCCATTGTCTTCTGATATACTTAGAATAAAATAATACTAAGTATAGTTGGGTTGTTGTCCACTAAATTTAATAGAAACAAGACATGCCAGTGTTGTATAAGGCTTGGTTACTAGCCACTAAATCCTATGCTATTGAAATAATAGAAATAAAACATATAAACTAAACCCTCATAGAGAGGGGGACCTAAGATTCTTCATGTTATTCATTCACTTCAAGTAAATGGGATGATGGATGTATTCTCCAGCCTTATGGTCCTCCCTTTGTCTCTCATCCCTAGATTTTGGAACAACCTCTGAACCTTGGAGGGCTTTCAACAAGTAGTATTCATCATTGAATTGTTGTAGCTTTCCTTCGATACCATTCAATAGGGGGTTCTTCTTTGAGGTTGATTCCATGTGACAAATTATCATTTATTTGGCATGCTATTATAGATCTATTGTCAAAGAGGGGTTTTTCTTCTTGTTTCTTGAAAACTCTGCATTGGGGATGATGTGAGACAAGTCCTTTTCTATATGCTTATTGTTGGTAGCAAATTTTTGTCCATTAACCTGCTCCTCCAGTTTGCCAAGATTATGAACTGTGTTGTATTTGTGCCACTTCTTGAAACCTTATGCTATACATTGAGACAAATATTTTTGCATTTGGTTCCTATTATTTTAATGGAATCTTCTTGAATTCACATCTTTAGTGAATTTATATCCCTAAATTATTTGACCTAAACATATCTTTGAATCTATAATAAATAAATCTTGGCAATATTTTGTTTTCAATTATTAAGTTATATGTATCATGTTTTATAAATTTTAAATTTAATATATTTATTATTTGATATATGTTATATTGAAAAAATTATATGCATGTTTTTAATATAGATATATTTGAATTTAATGGTGAATTTTAGTGTTTTTTTTTTTTGAATTTGATGTTAAAACATGAACACAAACCATGTAACTATGATTCTGGGGAGATGCACAAGGTGAAGTGTGCTACTGGTGATAGTGTTGACTAACCTTCCACATCTTTTCTCTGCTAGAGCTTTATGAGTCAAGCCTGCAGTATCATGGGTTTAGCACAATAGCATTAAACCTTAGTTGAAAGAGGCTTCAATCTGCCTAGCCACTTTGACTCTACCAAAAAACCATTTTGGGTCACTCAACCTGAGTAATTAGTGATCTTCTCATTCTATACATGCAAACCTTGCAGATGGGGTGTAACTCTTACAGCAACCTTGGGATTTCACCATTGTCTAATGCATGCTAATTTATGGAATCTATTTGATCAAACATCATTTATATGAAAATCTTGGTTGAGTATCATCCTTGGGATTTCACCATTTTCTAATGCATGGTATTGGGTGGAATCCTACTGATCAAGTAGCATTTATATGAAAGTCTTGGTTGAGTTTTATTCCTATGTCTCTAATGGATTCTAGAAAGGAAATTAGGAGCCTAATGGCATGAATTCCACTATCTTTCTATGGCATAAGGTTTGGAGTGTGGTTTACAACATTCTCTTGTTGGTGAGCTCCAGTATTGCAGCAATAATGCTGCAACTCTTGGGGCTCTCTTCTTTACTTTGATCAACTCGGTAGTTTGTAACAAACTTGGATGTGACGGTGTTGTATGCACAAGTACTAGCTCTTACTGCAGGCTATCACTTGATTAGCTTGTGTAAGTTCACTAGGAGCTTAAGCCAACTTCTATGAGTTCTCAGAAGAAGCTTTAACTGTGATGAAATGAAACTAACCCTACAGGGGCTATTCTACTTGCAGAAAGAGAAGGAAAACTTAAATGGAACACAAACCCTAGAAAACCCTAGTTGTGCAAGAAAAGAGATGGGAACTATTGAAATGGGTGCCATTGATTACTGAAAAGAAAAATTGCATTTATTCAAGCTAATTCTGAAGAGAAATGAGAAGAAATCGTCTTTTTATACTTTTGAGTATTTTTATATGGAATTATTATGCCTATGGTTTGACCGATTGTGACTGTGCAGCGGTTCGGTGGTAAAGGAAGATGGATTTGGCTTTTGCAGATGGTGAGGAAAGTGTGGAGGGGTCTTAAGAAGTCCCTAGTACCCTTTTGGATACTTCCATTGTGATCAAACTTTGAACAATCACTCGCAGGAAACTCTACAGGAGGCTGCAAGGGATCTACAGGAGGAGGCCGAAAGTGGTTTTTGGAGGTTTGAAGGTGAAAAAATGATGGGAAATGGGAGATGAAGGTTTGATGAAGGTGTTGAGGGGTCTAGAACTTTGTCAATGAGGATTGGGGCCGAAGTAGATGGTTGGATTTGTTCAAAAGGTAAGAAAGAAACTTTACGGAAAAATACAGAAATTAGGGCAGATTGGTGAAATATAGCAAAAGAGTGGGGCAATATTTGAGAGATGAACTATTACAGGCTGTGTGATGGAGGAATGATGAGCTGGAATGTTCTACAAAAGATCTGCACACTTCTCAAAATTGACCAAAGCAAGAGCTAAAAAATAGAGTTTTGCCTATCTTAACATAATTCTGACCTAAAACCATAAAAATGTTGAACATAACTTTATGAATAGAATATTATGTGAGAAAACCATGATCAATGCACATGAAATGATCTAATCATGTGAATCCAAACTAATATCAACTTCTCCAACTCAAAATATCACACTATCAATTGCATTGGGAGAGCAAAAACTGTGTTTTTGGTGGCAGCAGTAGTGCCTTGATCTCAAATCATGGTCCCAAGTAGGGAGAAAGGAGATCGAGAAATATTGGTGGCCTTTTTAGATATTTTCCTATTACTACAACAAACTACTTAAGCAACTTGAAGCAAAAACAACTATTCTAACCATCAAAAGCAACCTAATTTAACAAAGCAAGATTAAACTAAACAACAAAAATTATCTTATGAATGCAAGAAAAAGCATGTAAGTACACAAAGGAAGTGCTAGGAAACTTGGTTTGGGCACTAACCCAAGAGCTTCAGCCCTCTTGAAAATATCAGTGCTGGTTCAAAACTTGATTCATCTTCATTTGTCAAAAAATAGCAGTGACATCACAAAACTGTCTTCAAAAAGAGCTCGAAAATGAGCTGAGTAAAAGACTGCACAAAAATGCAAAAATATACTGTGAAATGGCTAACCTCTTGAGGCTTGAAGCCCTCTTATTTATACAAGTGGGGACTCCCAACATTCCTCCTTAACTTAAGGAACTCGGCTGCCTAGAACTGAAGATAACAACATCCCTACATGACTTGCTCGGCTGCCCCTTAGAATCATCAATGTGGGCCTTTGTACTCCGAGCTGTTGATGAAGAATTTGAGGAAGGGGTCAATTAATGAAGGGGACACTGCTCCTATAAGTCCTCATCCCTATTTCCTCAAGTTTGTCTATCATTTTGCTCATAAATTCCTAGTCCTTATCCAAAATTGTCCAAAAAATCTGCAATAAACACTCATTAGACTACATGGCAAAGTGACCATCCCTATTCACTCTATTGACATAAATATATCCAAAAAAATGCACAACACTATTGAGAATGGTGGATTAAATGAAAATAATCGGCAGAATGAGCCCATATAGGTACCCATTTTTGGGGCTCATCATTACCCCCTGCTGAATGGGTTGCTCATCCTTTGAGGAACTAATCCAGTTCTTCATCTTTAATAGCTTTAACAGCTTCCCTGACATCCCAAGCCTCTGATTTGAGGTCTTCCTCTCTGTCATGGAAACCTGCTATCCTGTCCAGTTCTTCCCATTGTTTCTATTCTTCCTCTTCCTTAGCTCCTTCCAACAGTACTAACAGTAGTGGAGGACTGAACTTAAGACCAATCCAGTTGGCTTTCAGGTTTTACATTGAGTTTTTGTAAAGGGGTACTCTCCTCGTGGCCTCTCTCATTCTACTTGGGGAGTGATACTCCCTGATCCTTAAGCTCTGTGGCAATGTATTCCACATCCTCATGCATGCATGAAGGCAATCATTTCCAAACAATCTCTCCATATCTTCAAAATGAGCAATAGCTTGTGCTTTCCTGTCAACATAATAAAGGAGAACTTGGGGATTGGGTGCAAGGTGTTCATGGGCATAGATGAGAGCCAATGGTTCTACTGGTTCTGCCTTTATCATCAGGGGCTCACTTAGTTCTTTTGCCATTATCTTTTGAATTTCCACTACTCTCTTTTCCTCATGGCTCATCTAGGAAGCCATAGCCATGAGCTGTAGGTCTCCCAATGTAGCATTTGAATCTCATAAGTTCATGTCAGGAAGTTCCATATTGTGTAGGTAAAATTCTGCTAGCTTGGCTTTATCTTTGGCTGAACTATAATCACATAAATCCATAAACTGACCATAATCTTGAAATGGGATTTTTCCCCTGTAGGCCAATGTTTTAATTTGGAATTGGAGCCATTAGTCTTTGAGATACATTGCATAGGATCTAGCTGGCTGTCTACACTGCAAGGCCTCCATTGCACAGCTGGCCATGCAGGTCATCGGGGCTTCTTTTTCCTGTAATTGCTTTTCCAGAATCAACACTTTAGTTGCTGCCTGAGATTCTCTTTCTTGCTATTGTTTCATCAGTGTTTCAACATTTGTCTATGGTTCTTCTTCTTACTTTTGTTTCTCTGCTGCTTCACTATCTGCTAGGGGTCCTTCTTGTTATTGCTACCCTTCCAAGATTGGCAGCTTTCCTCCCCCTTGAGGTTCCCATTCCTGTAATTGCTTTTTCAATAGTTTATTTTCTTCCTGTAGTTGGTCTCTTCTAATTCTCTTTGTGTTCCTTACCATGCCCAACTCCCTGCTCAGCTCTTTCTGTCATGCGGGAAGAGTTATTTTTTCTGACAAAACTAACCTCCCTAGGAGTCTAAGACTCTCTAGTGACAAACAAGACAATTAAGAGCAATCCTTCTCTAAACATGCATTATCATATGAGAAATCAAGTGTTTCTCAATCCTACCTAAAGTCCAACGCTGTTGTAGTAGTCTAGCCTCGTTGATCCAGATGAGCTCCTCCTTCACTTCAAAACCTACATACACTAACAATCAAACGATTACATAACACCTGAATATCTCATAAAACAAAACATATTCAACATATAGACCAAGGAGTATATGAAACAATTCATTAACAACAAATCATTGAGAAGAATGGACTTATTTGTAATAAGGAAACAAAAAAGAAACCATTACAACCTGAGCCTTGGTGTTGTGCAAGTTCCTCCCAGGGTCCAGTAAGAGTTTCCTCTACTTTGACAAGCTCACCCACTTCCAATATGGCAACAAGAAAGGATGGTAATCTCTCCTCACAAGTTCACAATGGAAGTCCTAATTCCAGCAGCATCTACCCTTTGGAATGTTCAGCTTTCAACCTCCCCTCCTCTGGCCCAATGCCTGTATTTATAGTGTTCTAGAGGAAGTTATTCAGGTCCAACATCAATGGGGATACTCCCTCTTTTGGATGCGGTAGCTCCTCTCTTGATGGGATAAGTTCCTCTATCATAGGGATGCATGAACCATCTGGAGGCGCTCAATACACGTCAAACAATCTTCTAGAATGCTCTAGAAGTGACCACAAGTAATTTTTTTATGATGAAACTCGCGCCTTTTGACCTTTACAGGAGTACGCACCCATCCCTTGACTTACAGAGCATACAAGTACGCAGGTACAATGAGCTTGGGATGCATACATGTAGGCAAGGTAGAGAGAACCTGCGTACCTAGAGATAAACATGATTTCTAATGACTTTCTCTCTTTTTTGAAGTTTGACATGGAGAGCAGAGGTATAAGGCTTGACAAGGAGGATAATATGACTATTTATGGAGCCATATTAACTGCAGATAGTCATGGTGACAAATTTCACTGTAACAGATTGCCCCCTAAAGTGCGAAGCCTGTAATAGATAAGGGTTTTATATCATCTAGGAAGGGTGAAGTACTTTATCATTTCAAGGATCATCTTGTGGAGAGCCTGGTCAGAACCTGCAATTTTCAACACAAAATACATGTATAAGATTATATCATCGCTAAGGTAGGCATTCCCATACTCAGATCAAAACTTTAACTAACAGACTAACTACTTTGATACAGGAATGTTTTATAATACATCATAATCATAGACTCGTGTAGACACGGTATGGGCGCAGCCATCTATTTATGATTGGTCTACAACATAATGAATACAAAACTCCTCGCAGCCTGGATGGTGGAAACTAGATCCAGGGTCTTCATCTCTACTTCCCGAATTGGTACGATTCTAGCCATGCGAATAAATGAGTCGATTTCAAACATGGTAGAAACCACTTGATTACCAGTCAATGATGTAAACTGTTAACAAGCGTGAGAGAGACCACAGTAATGTCAATGGTTCTCAAAGTACCCAACACAATCCATGAGATGTGAATGAATGAGTCGATGTTGAACATTTCATGGAATCTTTCGATCGCAAGTCAATGATGAAAACTGACGTCGAAGGCGAGAAAACCTGCCATTGATGCATGTAGAATTCAAGGTACTG